>CAJVPL010002039.1:0-10596 GCA_910591945.1 Ambispora gerdemannii
ATTATATAGATAAATGTTGAGCTTTTCTTGATAATGACATAATGTGTCAACTAATATCTAAATAATATATAACATGTTACAACAGTAATAATACTATTCATCCAGGAAAAACTTTTCATACATGATCACGATCTGTTACTTTCAGATATCTAGATATGATTTGGTCTACACTACATTTATCAACCACTTTATAATATTTTGCTATCATGGATTTCTTACTTATTGATACTGATCACTCTTTCATGGTCTCAGACTACACATTATTAAATTTTATTCACAAAACACCACTTCATATTATCAAACAGTTCAAAAACAAAAGATACGCTTATGTTACTGACAAATTAGATGACGACACCTGGTTCAAATTTATTCTATACATCAAAAATTCAAGCTTATCCATTGATTCACTTGCATTCCTCGACATTAATACTCTTTGAAGTAAAATCAAACACATCATTCTTATAGCAGCTGATTTCACTTTAAAGAAAAAAAAAATTTGTACCACTAACTTTCATCACCAATATTTTAAAAATTATCAAAACTCTTATTTATCTTATTAAACTTCACAATTTATACAACAACTTAGCAAATTCTCCACTAATCAAATTATACAACTACTTTCTAAACACATTGCATTCTCTAGATAACTCAATTCAATTACCTCCTATGGATTTCACTTCACATTCTAACTCTAATTTTTTATCAATATTACTTATACTCAAAACAAACTTCAGAAAACTCTATAAATATGAAGCACAATGCACAAAATTTATATAAATTAACAACACCATATAACTAAACATACAACATTTTGGCACACAATATGATATCATGTTAAACAACATCTTGAAAAAAATTGCAAACAAATAATATTGAACAAAGTAATTACTTCAAATAGACTTTCTGATAACCCTACAATTATTAAAAACACTATCAAAAATCACTTCACCAATTGGACAAGAAAACACAATCACAACTTGTGGCTTGACGACTTATGACAGCAACAATATCAATCCTTAAGTCACATTTCTAACAACACTTTTAACTCAGTCTCAGCATTCATAACAAATGAAGAAATTTAATTAATGCTTGTCAATATCTCACCAGACAAAGCACCTGGATTATCAGGAATAAAGCACATTCTACTCAAAAAAGCAAGTTCTGAAATGCATAACCTTCCAAAAGATCTTTACAATCTTTGTATTCAACAAAATGATGTTTTCACAGAATGAAAAAATATACAAATTGTTCTCATACCTAAATCACAAGAATGGGAAGATAATCTCGACAACACAAGACCTATCACATTAATCGAGACAGCAAGAAAAGGACTCTCATATATTCTTACAGTCAGAATATCACAAATCTGCTCAGATAATAATATCCTACAGGAAAACAACTTCTCCGTGCTAAAAAACACATCAACAACTATCTCTCTTCATATTGTTAATTCCATCTTGAAAGACGTTAATGAAAAAAAAAGAAGCTTGAATTATTTTTCAGGACATGAAGCGTGCTTACGACTCGGTCAGCTAGGAAATACTGAAACTCAGTCCTACATACAACTATGCAAAAATATTCATCAACAACAGCAAAATTGCATCATAACTGAATATGGCAATACAGATTCTTATCACGTGCTTGATGGTTTAGACCAGGGAGAAATCAATACTTCAATCTTATGGTGCATCTTTTATAATCCCTTACTTTGCCACATCAATCAACATCACTCTCAACATGGTTATACTATTTCCTCAAATTGGACCACTAACTTGGCAAATTCCACCAGCAACTTTGCTTCTTTCACCTTCATCAATCTCGCATATATAGATAATACAGCCTGGATTGTCAACAACAATATATCAGCTCAAGCTATTTTAAACACTGCCATATAATTTTACAACATGTACGATATTGACATTAACACAAAAAAACAGAAGTAATTTGTACTAATACCAAAGCAAACATAGATAACATCCTCTTAAACTTAGAACATTCCCAAAACAAACTGACCATTCTATATTCACACATGTACACCAAATATTTAGGTCTACTTATATCTGTAAATAACTCCTTTTCTGCACAAAAATGAAAAATCAAAGCAGAAGCCAACACTCTATCAAATCTTCTCACTCGGAAAAAGCTCATTGATAAGCAAATTGTTTATATTATCAATTGCGTTTTTATTCCAGCTCTTGAATACAAATCACAACTATTCATACTCTTTAAAACTGACTGCAACTCAATTACATATCTCTTCAAAAAAGTTCTCAAAAAGAAAATACACACTGTTACCAGCACACCAGATGGAATTCTTCATTATCCTTTACTCTACTTACTAGATCATATCTATCATATTCAATTCAGAAGCAAAATCAATGAACTTTTCTATAGACTCAACAATCTAACCACTCTTGATCAAGTAACTCACATTTGTCTACAGGCTCTTCAGGAACAATGATGGAGTTACATCTCTATTTTGCAACATCTAACTCTAGAACAATCACTAATCAGAAAAAATCTTATTGCAAATATATTACCACTTCTAGCAGAAAGATCTCTCACACTCTATTCCACACATCATACAATAATCAATACTCTCACATAACTTAATAATCATTTCAAATGATCACTTGAAAATATCTTGGGTCTGTGATCCATATACGCCAAATGCAGAAATATCCTAAGACATGATCACGTACTCACTTTATTACAATTAACCAAATACAACAATATACAACTTATCACATAGAAACAATATAAGTTACGTTTCTGTCAAACTAGACATGGATCCAAATCATAGTGATTTGCACTTCTCGAAAAAAAAACACTAAATGCTTCTACTTCATCCCATCAAATTATTAACACATTCTGGATACCAGGAAAAAACTATTACAAACCTTCACTTACCTCCATATACAATACTAAATTATTCATCACCAACAATAATATTCACACCTGAACTCACATACAAAATCAACTAACCAACAAATTTTCTTTAATCATCTATACTGATGACTTTATCCAACAAATGAATACAAACTTCATCAGATATAGTTCTGTCTGGACAACATGATCACCTGATATCAATTAAATTGATGCCTTATCACAATATATCTCTATCACATTTACTGAAATTGCTGCATTATGTATGCTTATAAAAAATCTTAGTCCATATACAACAGTAACTATACACACAGACTCTTTATCTACCATACAGAATTTTAATACAAATATCATTAACAGAAATAGTCTTAATAGCAGAAAGATTCTTCAAAATACCAACTGGCCATATTAGAAAATTATTAATGACTTCATAACTAACAACAAACTAAATATCATTCTTATCAAAGTAAAAGGACACTCAAAAAATCCTGGAAATGAACTTGCAGACACTCTAGCAAAATCTGCATGTCACGCCTCTTTTTTCTCTATTAATTTCAACAAATTACCAAATATCAATTTCTATCCAATTTTTAATCACTCAATTCCAATTATCAACAATATTAGAAAAACTCTCAAAACTCAAAATCGTATTTCATTCAAATTTCTTTGACAATTTTTCTCAAATATTTATCCCTTGTTAAACAAAGGGTTTGCTGATATAATTGACTGAAACGCCATCTATCTCACATGAAATCGAGATCAGGACATTCACTTCATGCATGCATTTTTACTCAAATTGATCTTTTGCAGTTTTTGCCTAAAAAGCACACACAATTTATTGCTCACATTCATCAATCTTCACAAATTTTGGTCACAATTTTATTCTAATAATCTATGTTCAAGATGCTTCAGCTGCGAGAAAACTACTGATCACATTTGAACATGTCCCTTTTCAAAAATTGCCATTTCAACAATCTTTCAAAATGCATCTACCAAACTTTACAATCTGATTAATTGCCATTTTTCTTCCTTACAAACTTTAACTTTCATAATCTCAAAAATACCATATTCAACTTTTGTAGAATCGTACATTTTTTCAAATTTCTTTATAATTCTTTAATTTTACCCATAATCCCAGGATACATTGAACTCTTTAAAGGTCTCATTCCTATCAAATTGATCAAATTCATTCTAAATCATACCTCTCTAATTCAGAAAACAGCAACAATTATAATCTCTAACTTCATCTCCTGGCTTGTAGAAGAAGGATGCACACATATTTGAAACAAACGATGTCTAAAACAAATACAACTCAAAAAATAATTTGTCATTACACCAAAACAAAAAAAATCACAATTCACAAAATGAACAGGATGACCTTCAAATTCTACTTCACAACAACCTTATAATATCATCATCAAAATTCACTCTGATCCTAATTTATGCTCTTGTGACTTTCTGACCTCAGCACATAACAATGATATTTGCCTAAAGAGGATCTCATTAAACTGCATAGCATTTTAGCTTTATCAAATCATATGCAATTAAAAATAATTCAGATATCCTCATTATTAAATCAGCCATAGTCTAATTCTGGACTGGTCACAGTGGCTAGTCACTTTGTAGTTTTACATTTTTGTTTTCCTTGAAGGCTTAATTGTATCATAACTAGTTATTAATTTATCTTGTATTTTAGATTAGTTAACAATTTAAGTAGGACTACACTGCAGCATTTCAAATAATAATTATAATAGTAATAGTAAACAAGACTACACTTCAGCAATAAAAAAATAATTATAACAATAATAATAATTATAATAATAATAATAATAATTATAATAATAATGAATTATAATAAAAATTATAGAAATTATAATGCAAATAAAAAGTCATATACAAAATTATATATTAAAATTATATATTAAAATTATATATTTAAACTACATATAATTTTGAATTCATTCAATAAGAATATTAATTAAATAAATTAAATTAAATAGTTAAAATTGTTTAATATAATAAAAAAATAATTATAGTATAGAATATTCTATTTATAATAGTATTAATAAAAAACAAAATATATTATAATATATTTCTCTATATAATTCTTGAGCTTTATTAAAGAAATATTAAAATAAAATAAAAAATACAAGATAATAAAAATTATAAACTTATTTATACTTATTATAAAATATTATATAAATTAATTAATTCAAATATATAATTTTAGTCAGCTATAATAATTATTATTAAATTTAGAAATAATAAATTTAAAAGTAAAGTATAAATAAATAAGATTTTATTTTATATATAAATATTTTTAATAAAAAATCCTTAATAAAATTGTATTAATATAAGAATTATTTTATAAATTATTATATATAGTATTTTATTTTTTTTATAAAATAAAATTAAAAATAAGAAAGTTTTATTATATATAATAGAAAATATTCATTAAATAATTTAAGTAATATTTAAATTCAATATTTTAACAAATTAAATTAGAAAATTAATCAAAATAATAGTTTTTATTTACTCAAAATTTTTGCATATGCAAGAAAAATAATAATAAAAATAAATAAATTAAGAAAATAAGTATTCTTTTATAAAAAATATAATAAAAAAATAAATAGATAATAATTTAATTGATTAACAATTAGATTTTTTCATCATTTATTATAAATATAAATAAATAAAATAATATAAAATATTATAAAAAGATAATATTATTATATTATTATCAATTAAATATTAGTTTATATTAATATTTGAAATTTGTTAATGATTTATTTATTATCTATTTTTAAATAATAAGAAAATATAATATATATAGTAGCAATCAAAAAGAATAGAACACTAAAACAAATTTATTAATAAAATATAGTAAAAATATGAAAAATACGAGTTTTTCTCTTTATATAAAAGTTTTCAATTTTACTAATAAATATTTTTTTCAGATTTTTTAGATTTAATCTGATTTTAAAATATTCTAGATATTCTTGTTGCTGAAAATCAAAATCTTACTAGTATTTATTTACAAGCAGATAATTAGTCAAAGATTAATAAGATAATTCAACTACTTGAACTAATTTTATTGTAATTAAAGTATTATAATCTTTATATAATCTACAATAAGCAATATAGGATTTACTATTATTGGTTTGCATTGGCATTTAGATTCTTTTATTCAAGATCATGTTAATTTAGAAGAATATATGATTGCAGATTCCATTAAATTTAAAATTGAAGAATATTGGTACTATCGCTATATACATTCAAAAACTAAAACTTTTGTGGATACTGATTAATGTAACAAGGCTATAATGTTATTGCAAAAGCTAATACAATTTTAATAAAGTGACACATCTCTAAGCCAAAATGCAACAATTATTCCTATAAATTTACAATTCGAGACAACAAACGATTTTTTTTGAATCACTTTTTATGTAGCAAACTGTCAAAGAAATATCTACTGAAGATGAAATTGCTCGATACATCGCAGTACCAATTTACTCTGACTCAGATCCGTTAGATTTGTGGTACCATTTTAAGGTAGATTGCCCTGTTCTTGCAAGTATAGCATCCTGTTACTTAAGTATATAAGGTTCAAGTGTACCCTCGGAACAGACCTATGGCAAAATTCGATGCAACTTAAAACCAGATACAACACGTGTAGTAATTTGTTTAAAAAGTTGTATTTAGCAAGTACGTAACAAAAATATAAAAGAAATCGATATTGAACTTCTATTTTTTTAGAAGCATAAATTTGATTTATAAATTTTTTATCTTTTTTATTTGAAATACGAGAATGAAGCTTGTTTATTAATAAAAATATTTTATATATAACTTTATCCAATCAAATTAATTACATTTGACTTATAAATACTCCGGAGTATCTGGCGCAGTATTGGAGCAAAACCAGAAGAAATGAACCCAGAGTGGGTTGAATTTGATTGACCACTTGCTCCATTATAATATGAACCCAATTCAATTCACACCACTCTGTTAACAACCCTAAGTGACACAGGCCGATCCCAGCCCAAATCGTCGGGTTTGTGGGTCGACCCATACTTTTTTGATTAGCCGAGTTGATAAGATTAGGATTAGGGTTAGGGTTTTGTAAGAGTCAATCAAATGCTATAGTTCTAAAAAAGTATCTCATTAATTTTGTTCTTCATATTATTAGTTCCTAAGCTGGAATAAAAAATCATGTAAATTTTTCATTTGTGACAGAATCAAAATCGTAAAAATCAAACTCTTGTTCAAACGAATGTATTGATCAATCTCTTAACTAAGAACGATATTTCTTTATTATATTTCAAAAGAACATAATACACAATCTCGAAATAAAAGAAAATAAAACTAAATCACCTAAAAGAAATATAGCGACAATCAGAACAATTCTTACAACTGAAATGAAGAAGAATTTACATGATTCATTAAGTCAAGTATCTAGTGATATTGTGATTCCGCTTCCTCACTACTTTGTCTTTTACCTATTCGCCTTCTTTCATCCACTCTCAACCTGAGTTTTTTTCATCAACACACATTTTCCGTTAAAACACGTTGTGCCCTGGACACAAGCATACCTGCAACCTTTAAGAATGCATTTTTTTTCCTCCCCACGTGCAGTAAGTTTTACATTTGGAACACAACTTCCATTACCGCATTCGTCATCAACGCATTGAAAACCGGCAGAACAGCGTATAAGAGCACATGAAGTAGTTCGTTCTTGGAGTGCGGGGTTAGGTATCGCTAAAGAAACAATGGCTATTTTAATTAAATATTTTAATAAACAAAAAACTTTTTACCTTGATCTTGCGCGATGTTCAACAGCAAAAAATAATACAACAAAATGCAATATAAATGACTTTTCATTTTGTTCTTTTGTAAATTAGCTTTGAAGGAAAAGTTTTGACAAGAAATTTAATTTAAATATAACGATAATAAATGATTTGACTGTACAAAGCAATAAAAGTAAAATTGTTTTGTTTAAATAACAAGAAGCTTCAGCATACGTAAGTACAATTTTTGCCGATGCAATGTATCATGCAGGAGTACGTATCGATAGTAATGTGGCTTTGAATAAATTAAAATGATTAGTTTTGGAAATTACATTGTTGAGTGCAGTATTCAAATAAATACATTCAACTCTCTCTATACCGAACTAAACGGTTCCAATAGTAAAAAATTTTCAAAAGTTCGTTATAGAGCAAATTGCTATGTTTTTATAACGGACTTATAACAAATTTTTACAGAAAAGTTCGTTATAGTGTATTCGTTATAAAAAGGATCGTTATAGAGTTGACTGCACTTTTTTAAAATTACTATCGCTATCGCTATTGCTATCATTAATACGTGTGCAATGATGAATTCAAATAGTTCAATATTTGGGAGAAGTCAGTAGAAAAGAACCAAATCTATCGAGTAATTCGGTTCTTTTCTCTTCCAACCACATTATAATTACCGTTAAAAATTTATTGTTATGCATAGTATTACGTACTCTTGTGCGGAGTTCTCGTGGAAATGCTCATGCCAAATAAACAATGATGTGGAAATTCATATAAATAGTGTTTTTAGTTAACCCTCATGTCCTGATTGAACATGGAAACTCACGTTGTGAAACCTCTGTGTCAACTACGCGGCTTGTTGCAAATTTGATGTGATTCTCTTTCTGTTGATAATAACAAGATTCCAGATAACGATAAGTATACTGTACTAATCCAACGATACCTGATATTGTTGATGTTAGATCAAAAAAAAAGATAGTGATAGACGTAACAAGTAATCATAAGTTTTTTATACACATTTTTTAATTACTTATTGTTATCATTATATGGTGCATAACATCTAAAGTCATCAAACGTTTGTGTTTTATAAAATGTATAAACATCTTTACTAAGAAGTAAATACAAAATTTAATCCGTGAATAAAATGGGTTTGAAATAATAGCAAAATAATAAGATAATAATGATATGTGCAAGTCGTTTATCTGTGGTAAGAAATTGAATAACATAAAAAAATTAAAGATGTGAAAAAATATGAAAGACAACCAATTCTGGTAATTTTTGCTAATTGTTAAATTTTTTTATAAACAACGATTATAAGATATTTATGAAGAATATCATTTAGTTACTAATTGAAAATAAAAATTTCACCTAAACTATCATACTTTTTAACTCAGGCCCAATTCATTTGTTATAAGAAAGCTCTGGATATAGGAGACAATCTACGTGGTCAGAAAAAATTACTCTTTCACTATACATGTACGTATCAGGATTTACAAATATAAGAAAATCGATATAGAAAAAATACATGTACGTATATAGTTTGCAATTAAGTTTTATATTCGCGTTTGTGATCAAATGACAATACATTCCTCTAAATGCACATCATTCTATAAATGCACGCCTTGGTTCAGTCCCAAGTTAATAATATTACTAAGTACGTAAAATGCTCTCTATAAATGCACCAATTCTCTAAATACACTTTCAGGTTTGATTTTTATATGTCTCCCGGTGGTGTGCATTTAGAGCGAGTTGACTATATATCAAATCAAATTGAAGCTAACGTGATGGATGGTAAGAGAACATTGTTTTGGTATTTTTCCCATGCATTGCTGACATCCAATTGGTGAATGGAATAAGATGTAGCACATGTATCAATTTTGTAAACGAGTCTGTCCGAGCGAATTGTGTAAATAAAATTTCATGATGTTTTGTCATTCGCTGTATAATCGTGTAGAAAATCAGAATCATAATATATTTACATGTACTGTACAGCGCTGCATAAAGTACGTACTCCCATTTGGAGAAAATTTGAATATTCATTTCGCCGCTGTATGCATTTTAAAGAATGGTTTGTAATGCTCAATCTGTGATATTAAATTGTTCAGTTTATTGACACATAATAATGATAGTTATCTTCTTCATCTGCGAATGTTAAGATAAAACTGCAGTAATTGATTTCTAAATAAAAGTTTTTTTTCTTAGAAATATGACTTGCCCACTAACAGCTTGGTTAGATTGTTTCGAAATATTTGCAAGATGTAAACGTAGTATTGAATCACTCACAATTGGAATACATAGATAATAAAGAAAAATCATAATAAAGCAAAGAAGAAATAAGAATGTAAAAAAGAAACAACTCGCTTTATATTGCATTTTTTTTGAATAACAAAATTATGTGCATACTTTCGATAATTTTATCTGAATCAGAAATTACCAACTTAAAATAATTTATACAGAGTAATAGTATATAACAGAATTTTCCATAGTCATCATCGTTGTAATTTGTATTTATAATCGATTTGAGAACTCATTTGAAATTAACATTGAGGAATCAATCATAGAATCAATTTTGTTCTTCAAATAATTAATAATCGTTGTCTTCGTTGATTTTTTCCTTGTTATCAATATATGTTTGTGTTTTTTTCGATATTTTGTTAAAAGAAGAGCCATATATGCCTTCATAGACCTTCTATTTATTGGTGTAATTTGATTTTTTCTATTGTTGTGTATGAAAAACGACACATATATGTACAGTCGGCATCAAAAGTAACGCGCGATTTTTTTTTGAAGCACAATTTTAAATATATAACCAATTTATTCCAAATCTAGTTTATATACATACAAATTTTTTTTATAATTAACTAATAATTTATTGGCCCTCCCTTTGCCTCCAATACCGCTTCAATTCTTCGTGGCATTG
>CAJVPL010002040.1:0-10593 GCA_910591945.1 Ambispora gerdemannii
AAAAGTTAATCAATAAAAGAAGATTACTTAACAATTAAATCATTTGAATTAAAAGAAGATTTCTGAGCTCATTCTAGTTGCTCAACAAAATGAATACTTCGTTACCTACTTTTAGATAATTAAAAACATAAAACCTTTAATAAATTAGTCTTTCCCACCTTTTGAACTTAATAAAAATACATAAAAATCTTTATAAACTCTTCCACCTAATTGAAACACATGAAGAACACGTGATCTATATTGAAGAATTATAAAACCAACGAAAACGGTAATAATATAAAGAAGAAATCTAAAAACCAACTGTTACTAAAAATTTTAGAAGAAATAAAACAACAAGTAATCTTAAATATTGAAATGAATAAATATTATATTCAAATAAAAAATTAATAAATATATTATACTACTGTAAAAGAAATAAGAAAGAATATTTTAAATGGAAGTAACAAATGTCCATATGCAAATGATAAAGAAAATACTGAAAATTATTTATCTTGTGTTGAAGATGAAGAATTATATTAACAAATAGAATCAATATCAGAATCATTATTTCAATTAACAAATATTGAAGAAATTGATCTAATCAACAAATAATAACAACAAATAAATGAATTATTAGCTGAATATCAAGATCTATTTGATATTGAAATACCTGGAAAAACTGACATAATTCAATATGAAATTAATCTTGTAACTACTAAACTAATAGTATTAAAACTATACTATTAAAGATTATTATTAGAAAAGAATTCATTCAAGATGAAATTGATAAAATACTTAGACAAGGAATTATTAAACCTTCTGATAGCTCCTGGACTGCATCAGTTATAGTAGTAAAGAAAAAAGATGGAAAACTTAGATTTTGAGTAGATTATCGATAATTAAACAAAGTCATCACCAAAGATCAATTTTTATTATCAAGAATTAATGGCTTATTAGATATACTTGGAAAAGTTAAATACTTTTTAACATTAGATTTAGCCTTGGATATTGGCAAGTTGAGATTAAACCAGAAGATCAATCAAAAATAGCTTTTATTATCACTAAAGACTTATATAAGTTCAATGTTATATCATTTGAACTTATAAATGCACCAGTAACTTTTCAATGCTAATGAACAAAATATTCAAAAACTAATTAAACAAATTTGTAGTCATATATTTAGATGATACAAATGTATTTTTAATAATATTAAAAGATCACTTATTTTATTTAAAAATTGTCTTTAACAAATTAAGACAAAGAGAATTGAAATTACAACCTGACAAATATCATTTTGAAAAAACTTCTTTAGCATTTCTTGGATATGTGATCAGCAAAGATGGAATTAAACCAGATCCAGCAAAAATAGCTGTCATTAAAAATTTTCTAAAACTACATAACTTAACTATATTAAGAGATTTTCTTGGTCTTGCTTCTTATTACCAAAGATTTGTAAAGAACTTTGCACAAATAGCCAAATCACTATATTATTTAATAAAAAAGAACAACCATTTAACTAAACTGAAGAATATCAAAAAGCATTTGAAAAACTCAAACAATATTTAATATTATCACCAATATTAATATATTCAGATTTCAATAAACTATTCTTATTATATACTGATATTTTTAGCTTTGAACTTGGAGTAATCTTATCACAAAAAGATGATAATAACAAAGAATATGTAGTTGCTTATACCAGTTAAAGAACAGATCAATGTGAAGTTAATTATCATGCAACTAAATTAGAATACCTAGCAGTAAAATGAACAGTAGAATATTTTAGACTATACCTTCAATTCAATATTTTATTTACTATAATTATTGATCATAGTGCTTTGAAAAACTTATTCAATACTTCAAATTTATCTGGTAGATTACAAGATGAGTTATAACTTTACGTGAATATACATATAATATAAAACATTGTAAAGGATGCTTACATTCAAATGTTGATTCACTCTTACACCACTTCCAGAAAGAACCAATCTAGATTAATAATAACTTAATCAATTAACAAATAAATACTAAAATACAATCTAAATAACTAATTTTGGATAACTCATATCTGTTAAAATGAACTTAATTGAATACTATCAACTCATTAATTATTTGAACACATTACAATTACCAGAAAATTTATCAATAAAAGAAAAAAAGAAATTGAAAAACACAGCAACTCATTATCTTATCAAAAACAAAATACTTTATAGAAAAATCAAAAAAATCTAGACTAAAGATGATGCGGTAACTATTGCAATGTGGTGACAAATAAAGCATCACCTAGTTGCAATTAGTTACAGCTTATAAAATTTTGGAGTTGCAACGTGTTGCAACGGGTGACAAATAAGCATCATATACTTGCTGCACCATCTCTAATCTAGACACACTACTTAAAGTAATCAGATCTATAAAAGTAGAAGAAATATTAGTTAATAAATATTCTATTACAATATCTGAATATTTTGAATTATAATCAAATTTTTAAAATTATTATTGGCTTAAAATGCATTAAGATATTAAAAATTATATCAAAGCTTGTGATATTTGTCAATGAAAAAGTAAAATAAAAAAGAACAATCTATTATATCCAATTGAAACCAAATTATTATTTGAGAAAATTAGAATTGACTTAATTGGACCTCTACCACTTATCAAGAATAATAATAGATATATAGTAGTTACTATTAATTATAGAACCAAATGAGCAGAAGCAAGAGTAATATCAAATACCATCATCATAACTATAGTATCATTTTTATATGAAAATATTATTTGTTAACATGATTTTCCAAAAGAAATTATTTCAGATTGAGACACTATATTTGTAAATGAAATAATTAGAATATTATACCAAAATTATTAAATTAAATATCATCTTTCAGCATATATCACTCATAAATAAATGGACTTGCAGAAAGACTTAATAGAACACTATGTAAATTTATTACCAAATTTGTTCAATTACATTATAATGAATGGGATTTTTACTTATTATCAGTACTATTTGCATATAGAATAATACAACAAAGTGCAACAAAGTTCACACCATTTTATTTCACTTATAAAAGACAAGCTAAACACCAATTGATTTCAAATTTCAACTATTAGAAGATGGACAAGACACAACAACAAATGAAATAATTAAAAAAGCTTGTATTATAGTAAATAAATTAGAAATTGATAGAATATTAGCCAAATAAAATGTTAAAAAATCTCAACAAAAACAAAAAGAATCTTATTATCAAGATAAACACCCAGAACAGTTCTTTATCAGCAATAAAATTTTAATGAAGAAAATAGAAATGCAGTATTGATATTATGAAAAATCTTTACAAAATAAAAAGATTCATATTTCATTTATCAAACACTTGATAAAGATACATATAAACTTAAAACTATAAATGAAAAGTTTCTTAAGAATTCATATAATGGTGATTATCTAAAATTATACAAAGAAGATGACAAGTTAAAACTAATAATTGTAATTCAAAATTAATCTTATCTGACTGAGGAGTCAATAAACTAAGCTAACAAAATTAATTAAATCTTATGTTACTATTTGAGACAAGAATCACAACTCACAACACAACACACAACACAACTTACAATACAATAATTAATTTTCAACAAAAACAATAATATCTAAATTTATCTCAGTTTAAGAATATCACTATCTTAAGTCTTATTATTCAAAAAAGACTTATAGAGGACAAGAAACTTGATTACCATATATTTGCTTTATCAAATATTGGAAAACTTCATCTCATTTTGGATATACATGCAATGATTGTAATAAAATCAGAAAATTATTACTTTTGAAAATAATATGAAAGATAAATTCCAGAATTAATTATATAATTTGATTTAATGTGATTGTCATTGATATAGAAATCATCTTGGATAAATATATGAAACATATATTATATATAATCCAGAAGAAGAAGAAATAACTAAACCAATCATATATAAAGGAAAAGTTTATAATAATAATTCTCTACCACAAGATTGATCCAAAATATTTTCACTTTCATAAAAATCTAAAGCTATTGCAGCAAGAGAATGCATGATTGAATAAAAAATAATGTAATAATTTTCATATACTCTTGTAATTTCTTGTATCATATCTATCATTTTTCATGTTATGTTTATCATTTTTTTGCATAACATATTAGAAATTAATACAAATCTACATTTAATACTTCTTAATATTTCACCAAATAAATTAGATGTAAAATATAGATCACATTATTAATTTAGACACTTTATTTTTAATTACTTTTCTTTTTATTTGTTTTTTTCTTTTTATTTATTATTTTTAAAATTCATGTTAATTATCTTTTATTATTATTTATATTTTATATATATCTCATTAAGTACAGCATAACTTGGAGATGTGTTACCTTTAAGATTAATAATTTAGAACTAATTGTTCTCTATTTTATTATTAATTTATTTATAATTTGTTAAATTTCAATTATGTATTAAATGTCTCTGTTCTGTACTATAGCTCTTTAGATCTTTTTACTATTTAATAAATAAAGAAATAAGTTTTATTAAAATTAAAACTGAAAACTATCTCAATTAATATAATTTATTTATAACAATTAATAAATTTATCTTAATACTTTACATGTAAAAAAGTATTCTTACAAATAAATTAATCAAAAATTTATTTAAATTGCTATTTTATTTATTTAGCTTAATAAAATTATCAAAAAAATATTAATTTCAAGATATTAAGCTGTTATTTAGAATAGTAATTGAGAAATACAATTAGAAATTCTCAATTAATAATAAAATTATGATACAGTCAATATGGAAAGTAATGGTGAACATGATTTTTACCTAACAAAAATTTGGCATTATATTTTTTTAGAATGATGGAAACAAAATTTTATAAGGTCCCAAAATGTGTTATTAAAGTAATATTTTGTGGAATCACGTGCTAAAGGTGGCGGACTGGAGGATTACCCTGGTTAAAGTGCTATAAAAAATTATTTAAAAATATTTATAAAAAATTTTTTATAGTTCTTTAACTAGGGTAGCTCCCGGGCCCGCCATCTTTAACACGTAATTCCGCAAAATATTACTATGTTAGCATGCTTTGTGACCTTAGAAACTTTTGTTTCCATCATCCTAAAGAATATAATGCCAAATATTTACGATATTTGAATAATTTCTGTTAAGATATTGATGAATTTTGGCGAAAAAATGACCGCCATTACTTTCCGTGTTTGACTGTATAATTAATTATTAACTCAAACAATCAAAAATTGCTCTAATATATGTAAAATTTGAATATATACTTCAGTTAAAAGATAAAATAAAACTATTTTTTATTAGAAATATTTATAATATATTCAAATTATTAATATATTATATAAGTTTCTTAACTTTAATTAATATTTCGATTTTATTTCTTATATTATAAACACAATTTGTAGCAAAATCACCAAGTAAATGATTCTATTCTGTTGCTAACTATACTTTTAATTCAGTAAAAGTTCTAATTTTTTTGTAATATTAATTTTTATTAACCTCCAATATTCTCAATCAGACTTTGATTAGGTGATATTGATAATCATGGAAGAACTTCGATGTTGTTTTTCTATTTTCAAATTCACCAATTTTGAATAGTGTTTCAGGTCATTATCCTTTTGCGAAATTCACCCTTCAAAATCATCCCAAAAAGATACTTAACAAATGGAAAAGACTGCATTTATACTGTAAATATAATTGAGATTCTGCTGGAAGTAGACTGACTTACCAAAGCCTGAAATAGAAAAACAATATAACACATTAATTTTTAATGGATGCTTCACAGACGGGAATATTTTTCTTCATCCAGGTACTGCCAGATCTTAAATAATAACTGGTTTAGATGAAATGTGCTTTCATCTGAAAATATAATCTTACTTCAATCAAAAATTTTATATTTTTTTGCCTATTCCAACTGTTTTTCTTTATGAACATTGATAAGTAGAAGTTTGGAAAGTATTTGCCTTCATCTTCATATAAATATCATTGAATAATTTTTAAACTAGCAATGATGTTTTATTTTTCGATTGTATATTAGCGGCAGTTGTATTAATTAGCTTCTGTGCAAGCTCTCTATAATCTTTTCGGAGTTGTGGATCGATTTCGGTTGATTACTTAGATACTTTGTTTTCTGCTATCTTTGGACCCAATAAATCACTTTGGACTTAATACAGTGAACATATTTAGCTGTAGCTTCAAGTTAAGCTTCAAAACCGTGGGGTTGTGTGTAAAAAACGATTTCGTATCATTTGTGAATTGGGAGCAAGATTATTTGTGTAGAAGTTTGGTGAACATAGGATGTCCGATTTAGAAATTTATCAAACTTAAGTTTCGATTTAAAAAATGAATATATCTAAGATAGTCAAAAGCTCAAGATTAATGAGATCAAACATATACTGAAAAAAATGTAACTTTCAATTGGACCGAAGTGAAAAGGTTTCTCCGGCATTTTCAAGGCGAATATACTTGACTCTCAAGAAAAACTGAAAGAGAATTTTTGATATTTAGAGGATAGAATATCAGATATTCAACTTCAAACGAAAAATTGGTCAAGATAAAGTTAGGACAGATATCTATTTTAAATTATTATCGTTATGATTTAGAAGCTCAAAGTACATTCGCATTACGTATTATTATCGTTATGTGAATGTCACTCATTACTGTTCTCAGCAAAGTAACAGAGCGTTCTGAAGATCAAATCATCAAAAAGCAAATTTGTATATCTAAATTCAGGTTGCAAAGAAGTGTATTGCAATGTTATCGTTATTAGTTCAATAAATGTATGGACAATTTTGTGATACAATATAGTGTAATCAAAGAAATACAACAATTAAATGAAGTCCAAGTTTTAATATAGGTTTTGCAGATTGATTTTTCCACTGCTCAATATAACTGAGTGGCTGAAAAAGTACATTGAGTATTCTGGTGTTCCTAACAATAATCGAAATGTTATAATAGTTGGAATTTATTGAGGCTGTTTGAATGTGAAGTCAATAACTTATTTGGCATCATTATTTATTTAGTTATTTTTTTGTGTTTGTAACTGGGATTGATATGAAACTTCTATATGATTAAAGTTTTGTTTTCACAATGGAGAAAAAATATCAGAAGTGTTTTTATTTACGACGGAAACTATAAGCGGCGTTTTTACAAATCTAATAAAAGGATAATGCGCTATAAAGTTCGCTCAGTATGTTGAATGTCTCCAGCAATGATCGAAATGTCGCAATATTTGGCGTTTTCATAAAATTTGCTAATTTTTTAGAGTGTGAAATCAATAATAAACTAGCCTTCATTGTAAATTTTTTTATTACCGTCTTTGAACGCGAATGTGTGAGAGTCGCAGTTTGATAAAGTTTAGTGTTGATCGATGTTGAATGCGTTTATCGATATCTGTGTAAGTTGCTTTGAAGAAATCATTTACCGTATCGGTTATGTTTGTACGTGTACATGTACGTAAATCATATCGTTACGGTGCATAACGATATCTAAAGTCATCAAACATTTGTATTTATAAAATGTATAAACATCTTTACGTACTAAGAAGTAAATACCAAATTTAATCCGTGGATATGCTCAAAAAGGACCTATTCTATCATATTTACGGATTAAACTTTCTATTTAATTCTCAGTAAAGATGTTTATACAATTATAATCCAAACGTTTGATGACTTTAGATGTTATGCACCATATAACTCGGTTTTTTGAAGTCAAACATATCGATTGAGTGGTGTTTATTTCCGGCGGAATAAGTAGTTGACCTTTGCTTATTCAGACATAAAAATTTCTTCTGCAATTATTTTCTTTTCGACTTAAATTTTCGTTATCCGATGCGATGCTAATGCTTATAATTTATTGTGGATGGTATGTCATATGTGGTGCCGAATAAAGCTATTCTTCTAGAGAATGTAGTGAGAATCAAATTAATATACGGTAATTCACTATTTTTAATTCTTTTATTAAAAAATGCGAATTAAAACTTACACAATGAATTCATATATTGTAGAATTGAAATTTTTGATAGAATGTATGAATTTCTGTAATACTTGCTTGCGTGAACAAAGTAATTGAATATTGTTGTTTCGTAGCCTAAATTTGCAGTTAATTTTCATTTTTGAATTTGCGAGTGTTCATATGAATTGAAAATTAATACTTTGATTGCGTGACCTTTGAAACAAGAATGGATAGTAAAACGTATAAATTAAGCTAGCTCAATATTAGTCACTTTTTTTATAAACATTAAATCATAGTTTTTGTGAAAAAAAAGGTAATTGCAGTTTGCAAAAACAAAAGCAGCAAATTTCATCAATATAAAAGATTTGTAGCCACATTAAAATACTAAGGAATAAAAGTTACACTTAGACATTTTTTGCGGTTTGTATGGTTTACTATTTTTATAATATTTATTATCATTTTTTAATAATAAATTTAATTTATATTAATATAATTTACAATTTTAATTAGTACCTTTATAAAAAAAATATAATCACACTTTCATTAAAACTGGCTCAAACTGACGGTTCAAACCAATGGTTTAAATGAAATTACTCATTTTTATCAAATAATTATATTTTTTGTAATAAGTAACTTATCTTTAAATTTTACATTAATTAAAGTTCAAAAAAAATATAATTATGTCAAAAACTGGCAATTTAAGTACGTATGGTGAAGGAACTCTTAAATCGACAATATGTTTCAATTTCAAAATATTACTACTCAACATAGAGGAAAAGTTTTCAAAATCTGACTGGTAACTTTGTTCTTTATAATAAGTTCTACAAAGTTACCAGTCAGATTTTGAAAATTTTGCATCTATGTTGAGTAGTAACATTTCAAATTGAAACATATTATCGATTTAAGAGTTCCTGCACCATAGAATACATAAACTGATAACATGCCTAGTTGCAATCCAAATAAATAATGAAATTGTCCATCCAAATTTTCTTCTATTGTCACATTGTTTCTTGATAACTCATACTACAGATAAAAAATATAGCACTAGGGAAAATTTGAAGTGGAATCAATATGAATGCAACTATTTTCAGCTATATTCTCTTTGACTTAATTTTTTTTCCATATACTAAAATCGAAGAGATATGAGAAATTAACGCGCGCATATACATAAAGGAGAATCGAGCTTGTTAGATAGGTTTTGGTTTATCGATAAGTTTGAATAGATATTCAATTCAGCGCTATGCCAAGAATTTTAAACAGGTATAGAATATCATTATCGAAGTTATGTGAAAACTTAAAGAACTATGGTTGTCTTATATATCTAAATGTCTTATAGATGTTAACCCAAAATATCAGTATACTATTTATTGTTCATGATATGGTAAATGAAATTTATTTTGAAATAAAACGTGCATAGCGATAGTCAATGTTAAGGAAATAAAATAATGAATATATGCACCTTTTAACTAAACACCATACATATGTTTGTGATTCTCATACAAAAAAAGATGCATGTTTTTACACAGAACCAGTAACACCTACGTATACATGTTATGCAATAGACAATATGGTACGGCACCTAAATTCATTAACAACCTTTATGTTCTAAATTACAGTATATAAACTTTTCTACTAGTAAATATTCCAAAATTGGATCCGATAAAATAATCAAAAAGGTCTATTTTATCATTCTATCGTTAAATTTTTTATTTGAAGATATTTATAGAATTTAGAACATAAAATTTTTTGAGTTCAAGTGCGGCGCACCACACAACAAAAAATAACGTGATTTATCAAAACTTCTACGTGGACTTTCTTAACATATCGATATGCCAAGAACTCACTCTAACTTGAATAGTTCCCCTCACCAGTTACTGTTACAATGTGATGAAAGGACATACAGTATATAAAAATTGTTATTAAATATTATAAAACCTACAAAGAAATTATTCCATTACGTACTAATAAAAATCAGATGTACTAAATGTAGTGCAAACGCACCATCCTATTTCAATCCAAAAATAGTAAAACAATATGTACGTAACGATAACAATACGTAAACACCACTAAAATTTAAATTACAAAAATATATCTAACGCTAAGATTGCTATAATTTTAAATCGTGAGAAAATGTCCAGAAACGAGCACTACCACGTTTTTAGAACACAAAAAGTGGTGCTTATTCACAGCAGTTTACGGTACGTACACATATATATGTAATTCGTTTGAGCTACAACTGGCCAAGGTTTCTTTGTTTAACTTTATGACTCAGAGCTACGGATTTTAGCAAGGAGAATAAAAATGCATTTTATAATTATTGCATCATCAAAGAAATTCTAATAAAAATAAAAGCATTTTACTGGATGTTATATTTATTTTTTTTTACCCAAGCAATTACCGTAAATTTATCTTAATTCAACGAAACTAAAAATACGGAAACCTCAACGATAGTAAAAGACTTTTCAGTGTCTATGAATCGAGTTGACTGATATACTGTTGCGTTCCTTCTAATATTTACTGAAAGGGCTTATTCTGCGATGGTTTGGGGCACCAGATTATTGCAGTTATTGCAATAACCAATCGATTCAAGGAACTTTCTGCAACGGGGTGGGAGTTAAA
>CAJVPL010002041.1:0-10591 GCA_910591945.1 Ambispora gerdemannii
TAATATTTGTAAATAATAATATAAATAATAATATAAATATAATACAAATAATAATATAAATAATAATATAAATAATATAATATGAGAATATAAAATAGTATAAATATAAAGATCTTAACTAAATAAAATATAAATATATGTTCTCAAAATTATTCAATAAGTTTAAATATAATTTTAACTAATAATTAATATAAAATTCTATTATATAACAATATAATAACTTACTATAAATCATTATATATATAAAAATTTTGATAATAAAATTAATAAAAGTTAAAATTAAATTTTTATTTTTATTAATTTATTATCAAAATTTTTATATATATAGTAATTTATTATAAATTAATATATTATATAATAACTAACAAAATTATAAAATTATATATATAATTTTATTAGTGAAAATTAAAATTTTGTCTTATAAAAAGTTTTCAATTTTATAATAAATATTTTTTATTTTTATATTAAAATAAAGATTATAATTTATAGTTTAATATATATTTTTTCTGGATTTTTTAAATTTTTTTCTGATAAAGTTGTTCTAATTACAAAGTTATTATAAAAATTTTTATAATTAATTTTACATTTTATTTATAAAAAATTTTGTAATAATTTTGTAATTAGAATAACTTTGTTATTAATAAAATTGAAAACTTTTATATAAGACAAAAATTTTAATTTTTATTATATTTTATTAATAAAATTATACATATGATTATATAATTCTATTAGTTATTATATATTTATAATTATATAATATATATAGTAATTAATAAAATTATAAAATTATATATATATAAAATTAATAATTTTGTTTTATATAAACGTTTTTAATTTTATTTCTATATTAAAATAAAAATTATAATACAAATTATATATATATATTGAATTTTTCAAATTTAATCTAATAAAATTATTTTAATTGCAAAATTATTGCAAAAATTTTTTATAATTAATTTTATATTATAATTATAAAAAAATTATTAACTTTATATATAACTAGAGAATATTATATAAAATTAAATATAAAAATAAAAAATATTTATTAGTAAATTAAAAACTTTTATATAAAAAAATTTGTATTTTTCAAGTTTTTATTATATTTTATTAATAATTTTTTTTGCTATTATCTCTTAAATTATTAAATTTAGTAAGCAAATTTGTCTGTTAAAATTCTATAAATTTATATTTAATATATTTTTACCAAAAATTAAAATATTTGTTTAATTATTTATTATAATAATTATTTTTACTATTTTAATAATTATAAAAATTAATAATAAAATTACAAAATTAATTACAAAATAAATCAAATATTTTGAGCAATTGTAAATAAAAATTATAAATTTTATATTATATTAATTAAAAATATGCTATATTTTTATTTTAGCTTAAAAAAGAGAGAATTAAGCTTATAAAAATTAGAAATAATAAACTAAAAAAATTTTAGCAGATTAATTTTAGAGATATTATTTTTAATTTTTATAATATAATTTATAATAAATTAACAAAAATACAAATTATTATAGTAAAATATAATAAAAATTAAATTATTTTTTATATTAAAATTTTGTAAATATAAGATAATAATTTTTAATATATATTTTTCTTAATATAAATTATAAATTTATTTTAATATAAAAATTATTTATTAAACTTTATAATAAAAATATATATAGTATAATTAAAAATATTATGATAATATTAAAATTTATTAATAAAATATAATAAAGTATAGATTTTTTTCTTTATATAAAGTTTTTAATTAATATTTTTTATTTTTATATTAAATAAAAATAATATTAAATATTTTAATATATATTTTTTAGATATATTCTAATTAAATTATTTAATTATATATAAAATAATATTTTTTATAATTAAAATATATTAAAAAATTATTAATTTTATATACAATTAGAATAACTTGATCAAATTAAATCTAAAAAATCTGAAAAATTATATATTAAAATATATAATATTATTACTATTTTACTTGAATTTCAAATATATTATATCTTTTATATACTTAATACATATTTTAAATTAAGTAAAAGAAAGAAAATAAATAACTAAAAGTAATGACATGTATTAATCAGCTAAAAAGTAACTTAAGAAATCTTCTTATAATTTAATGTATATTTAAAATGATAATTACAATAATAGTTTATAGATAAGTAAATATTATAAATTTAGTTTATTAGATTATTTTAACAATATGACATCACAGATATGTGAGAGATTATAACAAAACTAATATAAAACTTAAAACTTAAAACTTAAATAATGAAATAATAAAAGATTATTTATTGATAAAATAATAATTTTAATATAATTTCTTATACTTTTTTGTATTTCCAGTAATACGACTACGAATATATAAATTATCATTTTTATTTAAATAAAAACAAAAACGATTTATTGATAAATAGATAATCCAGTTTTTTTATTTCGTAATAAATCGCAAATGATATAATCATCATATATTTTTCTTAAATGATTTTACTATTAATAACAAGAAATGTATCCAAAATATACTATCAATTTTGGTAGTTTTCTTCAAAACAATTTTCCAAGTTGATAATTTTTGTTATATTTTTAACATTAGCAACTTTTTAAAATAGATAATTATCTGTGATACAGATTATTATCATTATCATAGTGCGAGTTGTAATTTACATGGCATTACACGTGATTGTAGTATCCTTATTTATTGGTCGATTATGACACTAGATCGCCGCCAAAAAATTAGCCGCAATATATCGATATAATACCAAGACAGCTTTCTTCGAATTATTGCTAATGATAGCATTCAAATTTGTGAATAAACTCAATAAAGTTTACTTGAATTATTAAATTTAATTTTCTCTAGTCAAAAGACACACAGTTTTTTATAATCAATAACCATAAGTCAAATTTTTATTTTAGTTTAATATGTAGGCTTTGCATTGAGATATAGGACACGATCAAAAATTTTCAGCCGCCCCTCGTATTTATTTTTATTTTTAATTTTGTGTAATTTAACGTTAGTAAATTAGTAAAAACTCAACATCAGTTTGAAGTTAAAGTTAAAATCCATCGATTTATGCTATTTTCTATGTCTTTCCAGAAGAAAAGAATAATATTACTGAAAATATCGTGACTGAAAGTGAAAATTAGAATAGTTGATTTCATAGAACTGAAAATTCTCTTTTAAATATTAATAATCTCAACTATTATAATTCTATTAATTCGGAATGTAATTACCAAATGACTTATTGCCATCAATTCGGAATCGATACAAAAATTAATAGATTACAAGCATATCAATTTTATAATAGTGTATATAATGCTATTTTTCTAGTACCGGCACTCGAGGAATCACCCTGAAATTCTCAAATAGTCGCGATGAACGGGTTAGGGAATATAACCTTGGATACTGTTACAAATATAGTATCGGATCAAAAAGAATAAGAAAGAGGCATTTATATGGCGTAATGACAGGAGAAACAACGGCCCGAGAGATGCTAATATTATGGTGAAGAAGCAACGAAGAATACGGAACAACGAAGAATATGGATCTATGCCATTATTGGCTTCTTCTTTCACGAGACAAGAAGAATTAATCGCCACAAATTTTACGAATGAAAAGAAAGGGTTCAATTCGGCTTTTTATTGGTTTGGTTTGGTGGCAATGATAGAAATTTAGCATGTGTAAATTGTTGGCTAGTGGATATGCGAATTGTGACGGTATTATAAAAATTTGCACGGTGATAAAGTGGCATTGGAGTTCGTTCAAAACGTTAAGCTTCTATATTTAGTAATAATAGAAAAGATCGATAATAAAACTAAACTGTAAAAGATTTATTAATGAATGATTTATTAATGAATGAGGTTAACAACTCGTTTATGAATTCCTATAATAATTTCATTTCAAATATTATAGTCATTTTCCCTTAAAATTTGATCACATTGTCATTGTCGTTTTTATTTGTTATGTATAGCCATGCGAATTTTATTGATTATGTAATGTTTTATTGGTTATGTAATGTTCACACAAACCTACAGATGCTAACCAGATACTTCCATTGATTTGTTTTTTTGCTCTTACATAAAAAATTTTTTCTGAGTTGACTAACCGAATTTGATTAACCGAATATACACTAAAATTTTCCGAAAAACAATATAAGTGTGTATATAAATAATTTAATATAAAATAAAATAATAGGATAATTTAGGGGGTTAAATCCATTTGTTTATTGATTATCAGCGGACAATTGCATCATATGAAAAAAATTTTCTATTGCTTTAAACTACTATATATATAAATAACATTTAAGGATGAATACTCGTTGTTGTTTCGTTGATACTATTCGCTATCTTTAGTATGACTTTTTCTTTGTCATTGCCTTTGTCATTGCACACACACATACATGTATGCACATTTTACAGGAGACAACATTCATAAGCAATTGTCTTTCAAATCACGTGATGGATCGGGTAAATCGAATTGAAAAATGCAATAGAATTATCACATTTGAAATTTCATGCAACCAATCGGAATGCTATTATATAAAAAATTATATCCTCATTAAATATTATGTAATAATTTCTCTTTCAATAAAAAAATAAAGATTCGGAAAAATGATCAATTTTATTGTATAGTGGGGTTATTAAATTACTCTTGATTGATATAGTCTTACGCACACTAAACTGAAAAAATGCAAGATTGTTTGGATAATAACAGGAAAACCGGGATTGTTTCATCTCGTGAAGATGTTTCACATTTATATTTTGCCCAAAAGATTTGATTCTAATATAATATCCTTAGCAATGTCAAAAACATTTGCTTTGACATTGAAATAAATTCTTTCAAATGTTTCTGCGTCTATGTTTACGCATCTTTCATGATAAGACATACCGACTTCCCGGGTGTTAAGTGTATTTTTGAAATTAGATTTTCTTATCTGCATATTCTAGGTGAGTCTACAATAATCATAGTGCAAAAACGAGACCTTAAATTATTAGAATCCTTGCTAATTTAAGAAATTCGATACATTCATCCATAAAAGAAAGATAGATAACGAAGCGGAACAAGGTCTTGTGATCCTACAATAGAAAAATGGTAATTAAAATGCATATTTGAATGATGCATTTTCAAAAAGGATGCCAGATATTCCTGATTCGTTTTTATGCAGCAATCTTAGTACCATGACATCTTTCATTTTTTATTATCTTTTTCGATCGCCAATAACGATAGCATAAAATTTCTATAAAATTGCGCCTTATCCCATTATGGAAATAGAATTGCAGACAGAAGAAGTAAGAATTTCACATATATAAAAATGCGCATATTCGGCAAAAATAGTGATAATCTTTGTAATATTTGAGTGTGGTATTAATTGGTGAAACATATCAACGCCTTTTTCACTTCATCGTGCAGCTGTCAAACTTGTGGCGCAAAATGCGAGCATGTAGTATATCAATAACTCTCGCGCATTTGTGAAAAATGAGATTCAATGCAAACAAACCCTGTCGATTTTATTTTCTCCATCTAATAACATATCAGAATTGGTTCGATATTTCTCGCAAGTAAAAAAAATTTGACGCTATGGCTTCTTGCAAAATATCGAACCTTGAAGTTTATGATTACGAATCAAACCAACAAATATTACGTAACTTAGTTGAAATATTCGATTCAAAAAACCACCAACTTGTTAACGACATCCAACTTGCCAACCTCATTAACAGCTGGATTGAAGAGAATAACTTCGACACTACGGAAATCTTTAAGCTTGTTTATTCTAACATAACACAAATTCGGACACCTTCATTACTTGCCATCTTTTATAACTTCGGGATCGGAACACCGCGAGATCCAGTATCCGCTTTTCACTGGTTCGAGGAAGCTGCAAACCGTCATGACCCATTATCTCAGTGCATTATAGGCCAATGTTATCAAGATCAAGCAGATTTTAATACAGCGTTTTATTGGTATAAACTTTCAGCAACCAAAAATCATCCAGAAGGACAATACCACCTTGCTTTTCTCATTATATACACAAGAACTAACAATGTTGAATATAATAGAGAGAAAGCATTCGAGTTGATGTCACAAGCTGCTTTAAAAAATCATCTAAAAGCTCAATATTTTCTCGGTAATTTTTATTATGATGGTACGGGCATATCATCTAATTTCGAAATAGCATTTAATTGGTATGAAAAAGCAGCAAGTCGTGGTCATCAAGGTGCGATCAACAAAGTCGCTGAGTGTTATGAAATGGGTTGCGGTACTTCATATAATATTCGAAAAGCATTCTATTGGTCACTCAAAGGAGCAAGCATCGATAGTCCCGAAGAAAGTTTCAATAATCTCGATTCAGACGAATCAAAAATAAGACTCGCAGATTATTACGAAAATGGAATCGGTACTGAAAAAGATATTCATCAGAGCTTCAGATGGCGTCGGAGAGCTGTTCGTTTTTGATAAATTTACCATTTTGTTTGCAAATTATGAAAAACCTTAAGTAGCAGTTTATTGATTAAGCTATTTTTTTTATCACCACTTCTTTTTTATATTTCTTACGCGCGCATAAGAGCTTTTGTATTATTTTATTAAACCTATCAAGTAATTACTTAAATCAATTCAAAAAAATTAAGATCCATTTTATTATTAATCTTTCACTTTTAACATTCAATAGATAATTTTCTCCTTTCGATTTCGTTATTATAATCTTAAATTTATTCCTTTATTTTATGTTATTCAATATATCATGCCGATAGCTAATTACGACGAAAAGTACAAATATTATGTACTTTTCGGGACATAAAATTTTCTGCTGGATCTTCACGTGTAAAAAACGCGCGTAATTTTTTCTCAGCGTATATGTTGTAAGTGGGAATGGGATATTGGTTGATTCGGAATCCACTTAGTGTAGATTTAGAATCTTTCGGCCAACACTAATCTTACCATCAACATTAACTCTTACTATAGTCGACCCCTATCTTAATTTGAGCTGATTCATATCCACATATATCCCGTTCTCACCTAGAACCTAGAACATATGTTTGATTATTAAAAAACCAAAAATGATGAATTTCAGGGCAAAAATGTATCGATCACGTGGTTAGAGTGAAAGAAAGAGTTATATGTAAAATTATCACTTCGACATTTTTCATTAGTAGATTGCATTTTTTTGTGTCTGATTTGTTTTGGCGGGTTGATCAAAAATTTGCGCATCCTTATTGGTGGAGATTTTTTACCCAGCTCGCCCACGATCGATTTTCCCGGTCGCAAAAATTACCAAAGATTAGGGTTAGCATTCGAGTTGGCGTAAGGTTATATGTAAAATTGTATCTTATTCCCGTATTTTTGCATTCTCATTGGTTTCGAGATCGTCAGGGTCGGGAAATTACGTGAAAGAAAATCGATCGTGAATGAGCCAAGTAGCCATGGCAAAGAAAGGTGTCAGATCATGTGATTCCGATCCCGACGCCGACCATCCGATATCCCTTAAAAATTATGCACCAATCAAATCGCAAGATCAATGTGCAACGCAAAAATTCAAAAATAAACAAAAATGTTTATTTTTGAAAAATAGCTTGTATCTTAAAATTTTGCCTATGAAACTATCTTTTGTGCTTTAATAAAAAATGTTTCTTGCGAAATTTTACTATATATTATACGCCTATTTATTATACAATAACATTAACTCTAAACCTAAACCTAACCGAAATTCTATTTAATATTATGCATCGGGATTGGAATCACATAATCTGACACCTTTTTTTTGCCATGGCTAGTACTTAGGATGAGCTGGGTGTAGCTCACTGGTCTGACTCTTCAACCATTTCCGGCCCGAAAAACGGACCAGCCTTTTCGGTCACATGTCTATATACCGACGCATTCATTGATGTTATCACTTCTCAAATACAAATTTAACTGGTAAAGGACTTTCTTGATAATATTGTCGGTTAATTTTGTAGTTATGGTGTAGGACACTTAAAGATGCCCATAAAATTTAGTTATCTTTAAAAGGCAAAGGAGATCGCGGTCCCCTTTTTAGAAAATAATCACTTTCGATGGCCAATAGGACAAATAAGGTGATCTGTGATCGTCAAAATCAAATTTGATTAGTCAATCATGAATCACGTTTTGTTACTTTATTAGTTATTTCAATAAATCACTTAGCAAATGACACGTATATTGTGATAATTACGTGATTTTTTACAAGTGATCAGAAATCGATTTTTTGTTTTATATAAAAATTTTTTATTTTTATATTAGATAAAGTTCATAAATTATAATTTAATATATATATATATATATAGTAACAATCAAAAGAATGAAATAATAAAACAAATTTATTAATAAATATATTAAAAATTATAAAAATTAAAATTTTATCTTATATAAAATTTTTAATTTTATTAATATTTTTTCTAATTGTAAAAATTTTTTATAATTAAATTTATATTTTAATTATAAAAATTTTTTGTAATAAATTTTTAATCAAAATAATTTTATTAAATAAAATCTTAAAAATTCAGAAAAAAATATATATTAAAATATAAACTATAATTTTATTTTAATATAAAAATAAAAATATTTATTAATAAAATTAAAAATATTTATATAATAATAATTTTTATTATTTTTGATTATTATTATATAAAATATAAAATATAATCTTTATTTTAATACAAAAATAAAAATTTTTATAAAATATTTTAATTTTACTATATTTTAATAATAAATTTTACAAATAGTATATTATTTTTATAAGTTATTATAAATTGAAAACTGAAAAAAAGTTTAATTCAGTTCAATTTTAATTAAATTTGAATCTTATTAAAAGTTCTGTTTGAAAATTTTAAATTCAGTTCAAACTTCGAATCTGATTTGAACCTAATCAAAATCTAGTTTAAGTTCAAATAAATATTTAATAATATTTTAAGTAAACTTGTAATTACAACTTGAATTACAAATTAATACAAAATAATTAATATTTAAAATAAATATTTAAAAAGTTATATAAGTTTAAAAAATATTTATAATTTTAATTCACTTTATTTATATTATAGTAAATATTTATTTATTAATAATAATTATAAACTATAATTTTAAGTAAAGTTATAGCCAAAAATAAGAGTTACAATTTAATATAAGATAATAATATATATTTAAAGAATTATATAAAATTTACAAGTAAACTTTTAATTCTTATTAAATATTATAAATTATATATATATATATATAAGCAAAGTTTTAACTCATATTTAGAGCTATAAATTAATACAAAATACTATATATTAATTTCAATTTTAACTTGAACCAAACTCAAACTTATATAATAATTTAGTTTAAGTTTAGTTTGAACTTCAATTTTTTTTTAAATTTAAATCAAAGTTAATTCAAGCTTGATTCAAATTTTGAATTAGACTCAAATTTAGAATTAAAGTTCAGTTTATAGAAATACTAGTTATAAATAATATTAAATAATATATAATAATATATAATAATTTACAAACTATATATTATTTTTAAAATCTATTATTATAATTTAAAATTTTTATTAAATTTTATTAATAATTTTATAAAATAATTAAATAGAAATTTATTTGAATATTTTTAAAAAATATCTGAATATTTTTCAAATATTTTTTTAAATTATTATATTTTATTTTTTATTAAAATTACAGAAATTTATTAATGAATTTAATAAATTTCTAATTTTATTACAAAAATTTTTACTTTTTTTGAAAGTATTTTAATAAATTTTAAAAATTTTTTACTATATTTTGAATTATTTTTGGAATTAATATTTTATTAAATTATAATATATTTTTTGATTTTGATTTATTTTTAAAATATGAATTTTTATTTTTATATAAAAGTTTTTAAGTTTATATTTTAATATATATTTTTCTAAATTTTTATATTTAATCTGAAAAAGTTTTTCTAATTGCAAATAAGTTAATTAATTTTTTATAATTATTATTTATATTTTTATATAAAAATAACATATATTAATAAGATTAAAATTTTTATATAAAGGGAAAAATCTATATTTAAAATATTATATTAATTAATTTTAATATTCTTGCATTTTTTTAATTATTATTATATATTTTTTTATATTTTTTAATTTATTCTTAAAGAAAATTAATAATTTTTATAATTTTAATTTTATTGATCAATATTTTTTTTATTAATAAATATAAAATATTTTAAAATATTATATATTTATTTTGTTTTTTTCTTAATAAGTTTAATATATTTTTTATTTTTATTTATTAATAAATTGAATTTAAATCTTAGTATTATATGTAGTATAATTTGAAAAATAAATAAAAAATTATATAATTAAATATTTTTATATACAAAAATCTATTAGATATTTTAATATTATTAAATTTGATTTTATTTGATATTAATTAATAAAATAATTAAAAAATTTTTTAGAAAATGTTATTTCTTAAAATTTTGATTATATTATATATTGTTACCATATTATATGAGTCCTTGGGAGAGTTGGTGAGTGCTTAATAACGTTATAATAAGTTACTTGGTCAGGGTAATTATAGTAAAGTTTATTAAGAATGACGGGTG
>CAJVPL010002042.1:0-10590 GCA_910591945.1 Ambispora gerdemannii
ACGATCAAGTGACATACCCCAAGGTAGCCAAATTAAACGCGCGGATATATTCAGCAATCTCTAAATCTTGAGTCGGCACATTCTCTCTTAAAATAAGAGCTTTTACGATTCCGGGGAATAGTTGCCTACTTGTCCTACCGATATTTTGATACGTTGACTCAATATCTTTGTTCTTGTAAATTTCATGGACTTTGGCAATATTGCCTGATGGGATTTTATTCTGTATTTGTTTCAGGCTGTTCATTTTTAAATATAGCGAAAATAATAACCAAATGTTCACGTTTTTCTTTGAGCAGCAGAAATTTTCTGTTATGTGTGAAATGGATAGTTAGTATAAGCTTTTGTTGGTTTGTAAGAGCTTGCTTTTATATATACTCTATATCTAGCGCTAGGAGAAGGTCGTAAGCAAACTACAACGTGACTATGCAATATATACAGATTAATAAACTGGACTTTTTCTGATCGCAACATATGATCCAATATTATATATACTGTTTTATTGATTAATCTTATCATTGTACAAATTGACTATCCTCTTTTGTTCAGTCTTTGATTTGCCGTTACTCTTCACTATTATAATCACATAAAATTTCCACTTTATTAATAACAAGAACGCTAAATGAATGGTTATGTATTTTAAAAGTCTAGATCTATGTGCATGCTTATCTTTTTGTTAGAAAGAAAACCCAATTGGTCATTTGTTTTTATCATCACGTGACTGATACCTAGGGCATTGTGCAATTATCTTATACTTACGTAATAGATATCCAAAATAATCAACTCTTCAGAGAGCTTTGTTTATGATATCGGACTAAGTTAGTATTGTAACCAACTTTATTCCTGCAGGAAAACTTATGGATGTCTTAATATTGAAAAAATTCATTATCAACCGCAAATAATTACTTCGATGAATTCGTGTATTTAATATTCACAATTAGTGAACTAGAAAAAGTGGTGGCTGTAGAGAGGTTCAGCACAATTAGAATAGGGTTCCACTAAAGTTTGAAGGTAAACACTTGAAGCATTACCTGAGGCAAGCCGTGATCCGAAGCATAATATTTATAACTTTGTGTTTCCAACTTTTTTTTGCTGTGCATGTCTTAGATAGAAGAGAAAATCGAATAATGTCTTTGGTTGCAGGTCACCAAACGCATAGTCTATTTTTAAGAAAGTGATTAATGTACAAGAGAAAGTTGTAAAATTAAAGGATTGATTGATGACTCGGTGATCGTAAGTTATGTACATTTTCATTGTATCTTCGTGAATATTAATGTACTCTTGCCGTACACTACCATAGTTTGATGAATCTTTACCGAATGCAGTCGTCCTCCTCGGAACCATGCGATTGTGTGACAATAGGGATATGTGCTTTATATAGTGGGACGACTGTAATCATATACCAATATCACAGTTATCTAGGCAAAAAAGTTCGCAGACTAAATAAAATGTTCGTTACGAAAATTGGTGTTCTCCCTAAATTTTGACATGAATTTTCATGCGCCGGGTGATACTTGCAAAATTAACCGATGTAGACGAAATTAAGACGTGTTATACATGTAGATAACTACGATCCTTTTGTTGTTGAATGTAATATACAATATTTAGACCTCATGTGGCGCTTACTCGACCGACTATTAAATCACATAAATCTCTTTCGAAGCTTAGGCTAAAACTTCAACTCTATAACTGTCCTTTCCGATCATCATTATAAATATTATTGTCTTGAATGCGGTAAAGACTTTCTCCCGTATCAGCGAAGCCTGAATCCAAATAATCCAATCAATGTCCTTAAATCTCAATAACGATGTACAGAATGTATCCATCAACAACAATCACCTTAAGTACTGAATGAATCCAATCAAGTTACAAAAACAAACAATAGCAATGTCCTTTACAATGTTCTATATAAATTACTGCAGCAATATGACTCAGAATTTGAGATCTTGAAATAATAATATCTCTCTCATTGATTTCAAGGAGATAGTAGTGATAACAACAATTTCTTGTCGTCGGGTATATTACTAACGATGTCTTTTTGCGTCTTAGTTGTCTAAACCCCACAGTTTATCGGTATAATAGTTATATCAAAATTTTATTGATAATGTAAGGAAAATGTCGTTTGTTGTTGATAATTTTAATTGATTTGTTGTTATTATTGAAAAAATTGTGTCGTGCCAGTGAAAGTTAAAGTTTTTATGCATCAAAGATAGTCGACGAAGACAAGCGTAGTCGAAATCATTTGGCTGCTGCGGAATCTTATTAATACTAAGCAATCGTATTCATTGCGCGTATGTCCATAGGAAGTTGACGAGGCTCTGTTTTTTTTTTGGTAAGAGGAGTAGATAAAAATGGCCAATCAAAACAAAATTCGCGTAAATATTGCAATTAAAATAGGCAAAAAATAAAACCATCGCCCCGAGTCATCTGATATCTATGAGCGCAAGTGCCCAGTGACTATCAGCACCGCCACCTTCTTCTTCTCAGATAGATTGTACAGCTAGTATCCTAGAAAAAAAGAGAAAAACAGATAATGAAAAACAAAATTTGAACAAATTTGTGATTATTACTAGATGTTACCTAACTTTCTCTCATTTATTTTTCCAAATTCAATATAAATATTGGATAGAAATTTCAAAACTACGCATGAAAAAGTAATCTTATCAAAGAAAATTTTTAACTTATCCAATCGTACTGCTGCTGTGATTACTTACATGAGAATATATTAACGATCTGAAGTTGTATATTATCATATTTAGGTCGTTTCTGCGACCTGTTCTATTCATTGCTATTAGCCTCCCCGATGATTGTTAACCGCTTAGCAGTAATTCCGTTCTCTCTTCATTTTCTGCTTCTGGACGCTCCCAAGTAGTCGCAGAAAATGGCGACGTAGTTACAGGAGTAGATGTTCTGGTCTGGCTAGTGTTCATTCTTGTAGTTATTCTTAGTTGTAGTAGTAGATAGTCACTGTGGAACCTCTTCTGGTTCCTTTCTTTTGTTATATCTCGAGCTGATATCATTTCCTCCATTACACAAAAGACGCAAATACAGACGCTGCTTTCTTGTAATTATGAGTAGTCGCTTTTGTTTTTTTAGTAGGTAGACGTTTCTCTACTCTTCTAAATTTTTTCTTGTGGTTTTTCGTGATGGCTAAAAGTGAGATAATAACATAGGACTATCGTGGGCAAAATTATCTTATAACTTATAATACGTATTATGCTTTACAATAAAAAAGGAAAATGAGTAATAGCATTTCGATTATGGCTGCGGCCTTTCCCATTTTGTAACCTTACTTAATATATGCAACACGGCATCTGATACATAGCGAATAATACAGCAAGGAAAGTGTACATTTATAATCTAATCCACAAGAATATTTATTAAATTATAATAGATAATTCTACTGAATGGCTTTACTAAGGAAATACATCGATCTTTCATCAGACTTCTGATTACTTCTATTACTACTTGGAAAAAGATATCTTCTAACAACGTGGGGATGTTGAATATAATCATTATATATGTTAGAACGACATCTTGTTCAGCTACGCAACCATATGTATTTGTTTCTATGAGAATCCTAAACTATCACTGGATTTGGGTGAATAACGCAATATATGATCTTTATGTCAAAACATTTACGTATAACACTGCATTGAGTACCCTGGATACTAATCAAGCACACCTCCCAGAAATTGATTTGGACCTCCAGATACAGTGTGACGAGAGGGATAGATAAAAAATGGAGGTGTATCTTGATGTATATTCACAAAGAAAATTATCCCATTACTTATAGATTGCAAATTTCTTACCAGCAGAACGAGAACTAAATGCAAAGTGCTGACGTTAGTTTTTCGCAAATTTTCAGATTCATGAGAGGAACCCGAAATATACCTGGATACGTAACGAATTTAGTCCTTTGAGCAGTGTTAATAATTAATTTTCTTAATAATCTTCCAATTTGTTTTTAATATTGTCAGGTATTAAGCTTGCATAATTTTTCCTTATTTTGAGAATAGATGCCTTTGAACAGAGTTAGAAATTTATTTGCTCGTAGTCGTCCATTTTTCTTAAATACAGTCTCTTGTCTCCAGACTACTATATAGCAATCGCGTTTAATTTAGCGATGTCTCTGAATTTAGCATTTAACGATAGCTTGAAATTTGTTTACCGACTTATCGGTAAAGCGAACCCTGACTGCAATATCAGATGTAATTTTGCACAATTTTGTATATATCAGTATACGTATGATGTAATGGTATTTGTTCTATAATTGTGGCTGAAAATACCGCTTTCGCTATGTTAATCGTGGCTCATTATGAACTGCGATTTGAAGATTATAGTGTTTAACGTTAACAATAATCAGTATAGTATAACCTTGAAAAGGGTTACTGTATAGAATACCCCTTGATAAAGTACCCCATTTACATACCCTCTCGCTCCGGCTTTGTATGCTATTTCTTCGAATGTCTTTTTGTGTGCCACCATGATAATGGCGTTAGCTTACGAGTTAGCAATGTTTATTCGTCCTGAACCAATCTTAATGAGTGGTTTGGTAGCCAGCGGGAGCAACTATAAAACATATTTAAAAAAGACCTGGATGTTATGTTCCTGATCGCCCTGACTCTTTCGGCCAATCAAAATTCTTAAACCATAATTAGTACCCAAGTATTTATCTTACTAGAATTGATTTAGACCCAGGGTATGGTATTCTATACAGTAAGCATGGTTCAGATTATAGAGTATAGTATAGTCATACAGGTGATAAATATATACATTATCATCATACTCTGTATACCCGATCTTATTGGATATGCTCATTACTTTCTTTTTTCGAATTTCTGCGTACTCAAAATTAGATTCATTGGCTTTTAATTCAAGCTTACAACTTAGTCTCAACAAAAATATTGTGAATAATGCCAATAATATATTCGACTTTTACGAGTCAAAATTCAAAATTGTTCTTTGCCAAACTAATAATCACTAAATTACTTTCGCTCGCCAATAGTAATGATGATGATGTTGAATAACCCTGTTACGTAGTTAAAGAATTCCACGAGTCAAAAATCCAATAATCCAATTTGTTCGAGTGCATTATTTGTAACTACGTATTGATATTTGGTATTTCATATGTATTGTATAAAACGCTTGTAGATTGATTGAAAGTTGCATTAGTGTAAGAGCGAGGATAGCAAACTCAAACCCTGAGCAGCGTGACGTTAGGCTGCATATATAATGTGGCAGTTAATTGTATTGTATGATTTTTAGAACTAATACTAACGTAGAATTTCGGAGAGTTTGATTGTTATTGCTGTATTATATTTATTGTTATTAGTACATGTATTGTTAGTTTATCGTTGCTGCTGTTATTGTTGTCAATGGTTGTATTGATTATAAACTCGCAAAGTCTGGATAATATTACTCTACAAGATAAACAAGTTTTTTTTTTGCTTCAACAGAGTAATAAATTCAGCCATTATAAAAAAAAACTTTGGAAATAGATATCACCACATTTACCATCGTAACCTTAGATGAATTCAAAATCAACAAATTACTGACAGAAAACTTGACTTGTCAAAATCAAAACAATTTACAAATATCAGTTTTCTTCACAATCACAGAAGTTTGTTAGATAATGTTTAATTATTAACAACATCGGCGGATTGTGGTGATGCCTATGCACAATTTTTTCTTGGAAATGTCATATGGAAGGCTGGAAAATTACGACAAAGACTCTTGATCAGCGAAAAGCGGTCATTCCTTTTAAATAAACGCCGTAGGATACATTCAATACGAAGTGTAAATGACCATTTGAATGAATAGATATCTCAAATAAGGAAATTTCAGTGCAACGTGAATGAATAAGTTAAATGAGTTAGTGCGCGAATTGCGGTAATGTATCCAACAAATTTTGCGTCGGTAAAGGAACAGTTCAAGACAAATATTGTTACCGAATGTTTACCGAAAGTGGTGTCACGACAACCCAGTATGATTTTGGTGTATGCTACGAAGTTGTCTGTGGAACTTTGTAAAACTTTGTGTGGTACATGTATTTTGAATCAGCGTTGGGCGGCGATGAGACAGCTCGATATGAGTTCGGTATTCGTTTTGAGAAAGTTGAAAGAACACAAATTAATAAATATTTTAAATTTCATTTGAATTAGGTGCAATTCGATTCGCAATAAGAGAAAAATTAATAAATTTTTCGATTTTAGTGATTTTCCCGATAAAAAAATTATTTGGACATATATATGGAGCGTTTGGTGAGCTTACGGAGCCAAGGTAAAAACGAAGATTAGATTGTAGCCTTAACGTTAAAGAGTCTTTGATTAAGTGACGAGAAACATTCTGAAGACATAAATTAGAAACTTATCAAAACTATTTATCATATTTAGAAGAATACATTTCAAACTTCACACTTTATCAAATATATCTTAGTTGAAATTCTTATTAAATTTAACCATAATTCACTCACCAAAGGCAAATGAATACAATCGTACCTCATCGTAATCACCGGGAAACAGAAATCTGGTGACTATAAGGTATGACTATAAGGTGTGACTATAAGGTGTGACTATATTTCTTATACATTATACATGTACATGTAATAGCTGAAAAATAGTGACATAAACGAGGTGTGACTATATCGAGTTATAATACATGTGTGTACGTATCGGTATAGCATAAAATTTTAAATATGCATCTGATCTTATAATTTTAGGGTCGGAACAAATAAAATTATTATAACAAATTTTAATCTTATCGTTATAGCTCAAAGTTAAGAACCAATAAAATTGCAGTAATTTATAACAAACTACACATAATTTGTACTCAACTCTTACAACCAAACAGAATATGAATATTGTTCCATATACTAATAGCAATTAATAAAATTTAATGCTTATAACTTTTTATATACATGTATTTTGAATTTAAAGAAAAACTAATTCAAGTCTTTATCAAATAATGATGCTTGCATTAAGAGATAGATTTCATCGTAACGGAGAGCTTGATGTACCCTTTCCTTGGCAGTATTTTTAAATTGGGGTATGTGCATGTTATGAAAAAGTTGTAATAATGTAATGCAAATTTTTTGCTGATTTTATTATTCACTTTGTTTAAAGATAATTTGTCAATTTGCCAAATTTGCATAATTAATTTATCTTAACAATTTTAGTTTATTTGGTTTTCACAAGATATGTGCATTATATTTTTTCAAAGTTGAACTACTTACTAGTATTTATGAATTAACAACTCGTTTGTTTTTAAGGTAAATTAACAACGAAAATTTTAAATTAAGAAAAATCTACAATTTGTTAACTCATTTCAAGGCTCATCCATCAATTATTAGTGATAAAAATTCAGATAGTGTAATTGTTATCTACCTGATGTCAAAATTGTGCTACACTCAAACCTCGTTATCGTTATAGTGAAGACATCGGGTAAGGGAAAAAAATCTTCATATAGTTTATATCGAGAGAATATTACTTGTATATAACTTCACTATATCGATATCGAGTTGAAGTTTACTAAAAAATCTACTATATCGACTATATCGAGAATGAGTTGTACATGTATAACGATAACGATAAACTTCAATACATGTACATGTACTAACGCAAACGCTCAGAGCAGTCTAACTAAAAAAGGTTTCTTTATGTGAAAATCAGAAGCACATGTACGAACGTAGTTTCGTAACGATTATACATGTATCTGTTAAAATGTCTGATACGTACATGATCGAAGAAATCAAAAAAACAGATGCGGTTTCAACAATAAATGACGATGCTGATTTATCAAATTCAAAAGAAGTGAAAAAAATCGAGCTTGTCGAGAATAATAGTTTAGCAAAAAATAAGAGAAAACAAACAACTGAATCCGAAGAGAATCCACAACAAATGATGGCCGAAAGTAGAAATAATGAGAACAGGTCAAAAAAAAGAGCTAGAGCAAATGTTGATGAAGTCATAAATTATCAAATGGACTGGACTTTAATATCTTCATCTATTCCAGCGACAGATGTAGATTTAAATACAAATGAAAACAACTCTAATTTATCTGTAGCAACTTATTCGGATCAAATAGAAAGTAATTTAGAAACATCCACTCAAATTATGAACCAGCAGCAACAAATTGACATAGAAATATTAAATGAAACTACAATGGATGATTTATTAATTCTCTTTGAGAATATTTATAAATATAATGAAAATGTCGAAGAAAATATAGAAAATTTTTTAAAAATTATTTTTGAAAAATTCCAAATACCCTCTGATAAAATAAAATTTTTACAAAGTTTACAAAATAACATACTATATAGAAAAATCCGAGGCTTTGTTTATCACTTTGGTGTTAGAGTTGACAAAGATTATGATCAAGCTTTACAATATTATCAACAATCAGCAGATGCTGTGGCACAATATTTAATTGGAGTATTATACAGCGACGAGGACTGGATAAAAAAAGATGAACAAAAAGCATTCGAGTGGTATTTGAAAGCAGCAGAGTCAGGACATCTTAATGCACAATTTATTATTGCTGTCTATTATGAAAATGGAAAAGGAACAATCAAAGATGAACAAAAAGCATTCGAGTGGTATTTGAAAGCAGCAGAGTCTGGACATCTTAATGCACAATTTATTGTTGCTGTCTATTATGCAACTGGAAAAGGAACAATCCAAGATGAACAAAAAGCATTCGAGTGGTATTTGAAAGCAGCAAGTTCAGGAGCTCCTCAAGCACAATTTAATGTTGCTGTCTATTATGCAACTGGAAAAGGAATAATCAAAGATAAACAAAAAGCATTCGAGTGGTATTTGAAAGCAGCAGAGTCAGGACATCTTAATGCACAATTTATGGCTGCTATTAATTATACAGGTGGAATAGGAACAACCAAAGATGAAGGCAAAGCATTAGACTTATTTTTAAAATCTGCTAATTCTGGTTGTGAGAAAAGCCAATTTTTATTTAGATTTAGTTATGAAAGAAATTTAATTTCAAAAGAATTAGAAAATAATTTATTTAAATTGCTTTTATCATCGTCTAAAAATGGTAATTCATTCTTTTATTTTCGACTTGGTCAATGTTATGAATATGGAGAAGGGACAAACAAAGATGATACTAAAGCATTTAATTGGTATTTAAGAGCCGCAGAGTCCGGACATAATAAAGCTCAATTTAACCTTGGAAAATTCTATCAACATGGAATAAGTGTTTCAAAAAATCTTGACTTAGCATTAAAGTGGTATCAAAAAGCTAAAGAAAACGGACACGATCGAGCTCCCGAAATTGTTGAATCTTTCAATTTTGAAGAAATTTATTCTCAACTGTAGTTAATTATTTTACTTTTTTTTTAACTTGAAATAGCAAGGCTCAATTATGCTTTATAAATAATTAATTTATCTATTTAACATTATTGAATCCTACAAAAAATAATTCATTTCCAAGTATTATTTCTAAAGTTATATTTGCTTACTAATAGTATTTTTTAATTTATATTACTTTTTAAATTTTATTTTTATCTTTTCTATCAAATGACTGGTAAAATATTTTTCGAATTTTCAGACTAAAACTAAATTCACTTCTTTTTTCTTATTTTCTTATAATGAAACAATAGTTTATGTTATTCTTAATTGTTATGACAGGAATAGTAATTACATAAGTAATAGTCAGTTTAATTTACCATTTTTTTTGTTTAAATGCATTCGTAGTTATTTTTCTATAAGTTTATAAATAAACAATTTGTTATTCGGTTAATCACCAGTTGGTCATATCTGAATTATTTTCAATAATGTGATTATAAAGTGATGTATTTAGATTGTATGTGAGGTGCTTATAAAGGTATGGTGATAATAATACACCAGAAATTCAAAATCAATAATAAATTTAGAGGAATTCGAGCAATATTGACTCCTTATGGACAAGAAACTGCATCTACTTTTGATATGATAAATCTCAAATAATTTGGAGTATGGCCGGCCGGGCTACTAATAAAAATTTTTGAACCTTCGTTATATCAAGATTTACTATATTTTATAACGAGCAAAATTCAAACTTCTTATATCGAAATTTTCTTTATAATCAGCATTCTTTATAAGCAGTTTTGATTATGGTTCCAAGCAAAATGTTGATAAAGTTCAAGAATTTTGCAGTGGCTTACAAAATATGCATGTTATATATCAAATACTAAAAGTCGATAAACAAATAGTGTCTCAGTTCTGTAATAATATGGTGTTTTCTATAATGAAATTGTTACGTATATTGAAACAATCTTCCGATCTACATGTATATGGTGCGACGACTCGGAAATTAATATTTCGCAAGTCTGGTAAATGAATTACACGTACTTACAGTAAAGGCAAACGATTATGTTAATAATAAATGTTTTGTCATGAACGTAATGCATTGATGATGATTTTATTTCTCTGAAAGGGAAATAAGAAAAATTTTTGATTAAATACTAGAAATATTTCGTATAGTATAAATATTTTCAATAGTATGGTGCAGCGTACGTACAGTGGCTCACACATGTAACGGAACACGAAAATTAACTTTCTAACATTTTTATTTCCATGACTATTAGTTTGGACAAAA
>CAJVPL010002043.1:0-10588 GCA_910591945.1 Ambispora gerdemannii
CACCACCAATTTCGTCCAATCGGAGATTGGGATCTCCTCTGACCAATAGAAACTTCGGGTGAAAATTAGTAAATGCAGAATAATCCAACAAATAACGAATTGAATAAGGATAAACATCCATTGTCTGTATATCACGGGAAAAATGATTCGTTTTTTGTGTTACCCTTTAGAATAATGCTATTACGTACGTAGAAATTCTGAAGTCACGAAATTCTGATGGCAAGAAATGTCGAATATGCGATTCGAAAGGAGTACGTAACTTTAAATACGTATATCTTTAGAAATCGTCTCCACAATTCGTTTTATTCACATGCATATGCTTACATCAAATCTAAAATGGGTAAAAAAACGTAACGGATAAATCGGCCCCCTGGTTTGTAAAAGATTTCCCGATTATCCTTTTTTCTCTCTCTTCCGTGTGCGTAACCAAAGCCCATTATTATCGCGATTGAAGTTTTTTTAAAGAAAGGCGGTAACAGAGTTTACCCGAATTTATCGATTCACTCTTGACTTTTTGCGTTAATTATAAAAAAAATAAGAAATAATTGGTGGCATTAACGTTAACAATTATTATGAACATCATCTCTTTAATATTAACCAACAATAACGAGAATGATAACACAACAGAATCATCGACATCACGATTACTAATATTATACACATAATAAAGAGATTTTATATAATATCGATATCGAGAGAGATATGTATATATACACACTGTATATCCTTTCTCAACATCACACTCATTTTTTTTTATTTAATCAATCAATTCGTTCAATTCCATAAAACCATAAGCGCTTTTGGATATGTGCATTTAGTTAAGAGCAGTAGGTTACGGTAAAACGAAACAACTATTTGTATCGAAAAAAAATCCGATTATCCATCAGAATCAATTCCATTACCAAGAACAAAAAGAATAAAGAGAAGACGGTGAATAGAAATAAATGACAACGACAATAAATATACACTTTTGGATTTATCTATAACGATAATATTGTATTACAACACAACAATGTCACAATCATCGCCAAGATTTTGTCAAAAGAGTAAGAGACGGCAACTATCACAAAAACAACAGAATAATAAAATTAACGTTAATAATAATAAACAGAATAAAAATCAACAAAATAATCATAACAATAATCATAATAATAACCATAGCCATAACAATAATAGTGATACTACTGCTACTACTATTACTGCTAATAGTAAACCAAACAATAATAAAAGAATTCTTTCTGCCCCAAGAACACCGCCATCTGATTCGGAAGAATTTAATGGAAGTTCTACCCAAAAATCCACGGAATTATTATTGTCAATTAATGCACAACTAAAACAGCCACAGGACAATCGTTTTGACGGAGCTGGCACACCACCGCCAAGTCCACCCGCACTACTTCACCAACCACAACTAGACAACAAAAATGATAAAGATGAAAATCTAGAAAATTATAATCTTGGCCAGCATGAAATCGAAATGAAAAACACTTGGACTCGGACAACATCGCCCGTATTTAATCTTACTACGGTACCAAAAGATCATGAAAACGACGAAACGTTGTCACCTTCTTCCACGAATCCGAATTCACCAACGTACTCTACATCTTCAAGTGTTACTCTAAATAACAATAATAATAATAATATATTGGAAGTAGCAGCGGAGGCACCAACAGCAGCAATAAAAGAATTGAACCGTAAGAATAGTCGAAAAGATCATAACGATATTAGTAGTCATTCTTTTGTATCATCGAATAACAATCAAATACCAGAAGACGATAACATGAAACTGAACATGAAAAATAGTTTAATTTCGCGTATTAAAAATCGACGTCACTCTAACACGGCGTCAAAATCTAACAACAATTCATCAGTTTCCAAAAGAAATTCAAATTCTTCAATTTCTTCGAATCTCGAAATTGAAATTGTGGCAGACTCTGAAAATAACATTCCACAATCCAATTACACACCATCTTCCAGCAACCATACCCATGAAACCACAATCTCATCACCGTCTGGTCTTCAAGTGCCAAAATCAGCGACTTCAAGTCGATTCCCGTCAATCTCCGGGGAGAGTAAATTGGCGCATAGACGCAAACGACGAAATCAAAATTCATCGTCATTAACAATCGTTCATCCGAACGGGACTCCATTGTTGACTTCGTATACAATGGCGGGTGCTAAAAGAAATAAAGCGTTTCATTCATTGTTTGCTATGCCTGAGGATGAAGAACTTGTTAATGGTAATTTCATTATTTTTATATTCTGTACTTATTAACGCGCGCGCGTATTGTTTATTTATTAACGCACGCGTATTATTATGTAGATTATGGTTGCGCACTTCAACGTGAGATTCTGGCACAAGGAAGAATGTACATTTCATTAAAGCATGTTTGTTTTCATGCAAATATTCTTGGGTGGATTACTAATGTAAGTAATTAATGGCATATTTGTATAGTTTTTTTTTTAAAAAAAAAAACCAATCTAACTAAACCAAAAAATCTCCATAATATTAGACTGTAATCAATTTCACAGACATAATTTCAATAGAAAAGAAAATGACCGCACTAATAATTCCAAATGCAATTCAAATTTCCACTCCAAAACAAAAGGTAGTTAATAAATAATCTTGGTTCTCGAAATATTGAAATGCAACATTAACCTTTTTTCAATTTTTATAAATAATCAAGTTTTTCTTTGCCTCTCTTTTATCACGCGACTCTGTATTCGAACTGTTAATGAGCCTATGGGAAGCGTCAAAGAATAACTCCTCAATATCGTTTGAATTGGGGTCATCAATGAATCAGCATCAATCGTTAAGTGAGGTTTCTGCTACTGAAGAGGATTACGCATCTGAAGGTACTTAATCGCGTTTTCTTTTTTAAATATATTAATTAAAATTAAAAAGATTAACATAAAAATTTGCCAGGTACAAAAAGACCAAAGAAATTTGATATTCAGCGACTAATACACCCGAGAAATAAAATCCGTCGAGACGATAAAGTAATCGAAGAAACACCCACACCAAATTCTCATCAATCTCCAAGAGAAGCTGCATCAATCCCTCTCTCTCAACATACCATATCTGAAGACTTAGATTCTCCATCAAACTCGACACCACCACCCGCCATTGTACAATTACTACCACCACCACGCCCAACGCGTAAAGAATCATATACTGTCACGCCCATAACAAAAAAAGAACCACGAATTCCCACCAAATGTAATTGTTTGATTAATAACGAGCACTACGGGAACTTGATTTTTGATTCGGTGTTTGATGGAAGCATCGAACAGATTTTCAATTTGATGTTTAATGAATTTTATAAGGATTTCCTGTTGAACGTTGAAGAGGCTACCGGTAACTTTTTATTTATAAATTTTAATCAATTTTAAATTGTTCTTAACTAATTCGTTATTTTTTTTATTAGATGTTAACATTGGCGAATGGACACCAGACAATTCCAAAAAATTAAATCGTTCTTCGTCATACATGAAGAAACTGAACTTTGCAATAGGACCAAAAAGCACCAAATGTGTATTTGACGAGGAGTGCTTGTTTCGTGACTTTGAAAAGTAAATATTTCACACATTTAATAAATCCAAATTTTCGCTAGCTTTGAATGGTAACTAAAGTTTTATGATCTTTTTAGTCATGTCACAACGATTATAACTACACGAACCCCCTACGTGCCATCAGGTAGCGCATTCTGTATTAAAACACGCGTGTGCATCATGTGGGCTGGTGAGAACCAGGCTCGTGTTATGATTACTGCTGCACTAGAATGGTCAAAGTCTAGTTTGATAAGAAGTATGTATTTTTCTATTTAAACTCCTGATCGCGAAATCAGTTTAATTAATTGTAATTCATTTTATTCTAATTAGGGCAAATTGAACGAGCCTCGATCGACGGCCAAATAGAATTCTATGCAGCGCTAGCGAACACGGTGCGCACATACATTAAAGAACATCCTGCAGAATTTCACAAAGACAGTACTTCGACGACGATAGAAGGAACTGATAATAGTAGTGTGAAGCGCGAGAAATTAGTGACGCTTCTATCAAATCCTGAAATACATGCAAAGAAAGTAGGAAATACGCGAAGTTTGCCACCGCCTTCACAAGACAGATCTATTGAATTTGCGTCTTCTTCGATTGCATCCTCCTCTTTGTCACCGTCTTCAGATAATGCTAATACTAATAATACTAATAATAATAAGCAATCAATAACAACAACAATCAGCGATAACACCTATACGTATATATCCTCAATGGCGTCATACATTCCAGACTTTTCAGGATCTTTGACCAATATGATACAATGGGTACTAAAGATATCAGACAACATACCATCATCATTGCCTTCACAAAACACCATAATCTTTATTGGATTCATATTGATGGGTATTGTGAACGTATACACATTAATTCGCGTGAATGAGATTTCTAACAAGATAGACAACTTGTCATCCTCGCGGCAGAACATAAAAGTCTTGTATCCTTATAACGAAGATAATTTTGTTATGCGTGGTGGAGCGTGTCATTATTATCTTGAGGTTATTGATGAGCGAGTTGTGCGCGCTGCTAATAAGTAATATTTGGGCTGCCGAACAAAAACGAAAGCGATCATTCATTTATAAATAATATACGTACATACATACAAAAATTTTGCATAAAAATAGACCCTTTTCACCCAAAAAAAAAGACTTTCATATAGATTTTCCTTTTCTTTTGATCTTTGTAAGTAGCTTTTCTTCATTTCTTGTATAGCTTTTTTTAACAAAATTGGCTCTACTATAATGTAAATATTTCGACTTTATAATAAAAAATTGCTGATTATTACATGTACATAGTAAATTTTTGAAATTTTCCTGTTTCATTGTAGTATCAGCATTTAATGCTAACGCTAAAGAATATCACATGTATACTCGCGGATCAAACTTATGGAGGAATCCAATGTTTAATGTTAAATTCCATCTACCCTTCACGCAATGCATACGCAATATTATCATCATACGTAGACTACGGGGTTTCAAAAACTCCACGGACCGAACGCTAATTGTTATCGTTATATTTACGTTTTTATGAGTAGTGTTATTGTCATTGCGCCACATAAAATGACACAAAAATCATGTTTTATTTGTGTTTGCTTATGATGCTATGCTAAGAATAGAAATAGACTATTCGATTTTGTTCTTTTGTGACAAGAAAGGACAAAAGAAGTTGGTCATTGATAATGACAATTTCATCATATACGGTAATTATTGAATGCGCGTTTCCAATAATTTTTACTTTTGAGCCTCACATTAATGTTTTGTTTTGTTTAGGTTGTGGGTTAAAATATTCTCCCCATTCTGATTACAAAATAAGTGTTTGATATAAGGGATGTAAGGGGGGCATAAAAGTGTGCGTTGATGCTTATTTTAATAGATATCATCCAAGGTTACAAATAATTATTCTGTGACAGTACGTAGCGCTGCCTAAAACACTCCCTTTGGAGAAAATTTAAACCTTAACATATACGTAGACGGTTTTATTCATCTTGCAGAAACATACTTGATTTTATTAAAGAAGTCGGAAAGAATTAAGATTTAAATTTTCTCCAATGGTAATAAAAAAATACATTATCCAAACGCGACAATTATTATAGTCATACACAAGCAGTCAATCAAGATATTTAAAACGTAACATGTAATATGAAAATATCTTGACTATTCTATAAATGTAAACAAAAAATTACTGTATAGTAATAGTAATTTAGGCTAAAATATCCTATGATCTTGGTAATTAGGGTCCGGTTCGGATTTGTTTTTTTAGTAAACCGTTTACCGACCGAACCATTAGCTAAACAAACTGGTACTGTAGAAGATAGCGAATTTTTGTTTACATTGTGAATTTCGAAAATAAAGTATGTGAAATGGATATAAAGAAAAATTGAGTAAAACATAAAAACTAAAATTAAAGACAAAAAAAATAAATATAATATAGTGGCAATCAAAGAAATGCACAACATCATAAAACGTAATAGAATACGGGTTTTTTCTCTTTATATAAAAGTCTTTTGTTTGTATTTTTGTATAAAAAATATTGATTAGTAAAATCATAACATATTTTTTTCTAATTTCAAAATAAGTTGATCAATTTTTATAATTAAAACATAAAAAATTAAACTTTGCAATTCGAAAGATAAAATATATGTTAAAATATGGATTATTATTTGTATTTTTGTATAAAAATAAAAAATATTGATTGCCACTATATAATTTATATGATATTATTTTAAAAAAATAACTTTTATTTTTATATCAAACTAAAAATTATAATTTATATTATAACATATATTTTTTTTGCTAAAAATATTTTTTGAATATTTTTTTAATATTTAATATTTTGAATTTTTGGTTTAATTACAAAAAGTTTTGCTCTTTTTTAAAAAATTTTAGCGATTTTTAGATTTTTTAGTATTTTTAAATTAGTATTTTTTAAAATATTCTATATTTTATTCTGAATTATTTCTGAAAAATTAATAATTTATTTATTGACTAATATATTTATCCAATTTTTTAAAAAATTAGTATATTTTATTAAAAAATTTATTAAAATAAAATCTTTTTTTAAATAATATTTATTAAATAAAAATGAACTAAAAAAAATTTTTTTAATTATTGTAACTCTTAAACTTATGGAATTATATATATAATTTTATAATTCTATTAGCCATTATATATCAATTAAATATTATAATAAATAATATAATTTTAATATTAGATACTTATTGAATATTATTTTAAAAAATAATAATATTAATAATCATTTTTAAAAATTTTTTAAATACAGTTTTATAGATTTTTAAATCTAAATTTTTGTATAAATTTTTAAATTTAATAATAATTTATAAAGAAAAAAATTAAATAATATTTGTAATCAATTATATTATTTAATTTCTTATTTAAAATAAATAATGATAAAAATAATAGTTTAATTTAATTAATATAATATTTTATGTTTTTAAATAAATATTTTTTAATATTTAATAATATTTACTAATATTAAATATAAATTACTAAAAAATAATTCTTTGGTTAATTTTTTATATATTATTCATATAATAATATTGATAAATATTATAAATTAATTTTTAAATTTAAATATAATTAAAAATAAATATATTTCAAAAATTATCAAAATAATTCATTAAAAGTGATTAATATTTTTAAACTATTATATAAATTTAATTTTATAATTAATAAAATTGATTAAATATATAATTTTTATAAAATTATAACTCAAATTAATAAATTATTTAAATATAACTTTGTAAATTATATATTATAATTATTTTTAAAATTTTTAGCTAGTTTTTTATTTTGAATTAGATTTATATTATATATATTTTTTATATATTTAATTTTATTATTATATATTTTTTAGTTCTTTTTATTTGAATTTTATTAGTATTAGTTTATATTAAATTAGTTTAATTCTATATTTAATTAGTTTATTAAATAATAATAAAAAATACTAATAATATTTATTATATTTATTATATATATTAATACTAGTAATTTAAATTAAATAATTCAGAACAATTAAAAAATTTAAAATAAAAAATGTTTAATTATTATATAATATATTTGATTAAGATAGTTATTAGTATATAATTATTTTTAAATTAACTTTTATTTGATATATTTATTATATATAGTGATTTGCAAAAGAAATAAAATAATATTAAATTTATTAATAAAATACAAGTTTTTTTTATATAAAAGTTTTGAATTTTATTATTATTTAAGTAATTTATATTTAACAATTTGTTTTAATTTTTAAAATTTTTTAATTTAATACAAAAACAAACCTTTTAAAATTTGTTTAATAACTATAAAATTACAAATTAAATTTAGAAAATTTTGTTTTTATATTAAATTAAAAGGTTTTATAAATTAAAATAATAAAGTTATTTTAATTATAAAGTTATTATTAAAATTAATTATAAAAAATTTTTGTTATAATTTTGCAATTAGAAAAATTTTTTCAAATTAAATCTAAAAAATATATATTAAAATATGAATTATTATTTATATTTTTTTATAATAATAAACAATATTAATAAAATTAAAAACTTTATATAAAAAATCTAGATTTTCTTATATTTTATAATAAATTTTAATATTATAATATGTATAACTTAGTTTTAATTACTAAATTAATAAAATTTAAAATTATTATTTCTTATTCAAAAAATATAATAAATATTAAATATAATTATAAAATAATAAAATATTTGAATTAAACAAAATAATATTTTCAGATTTTTTATATATATAATAATTTTTAATATAGTAATAAAAATTATTTTATTATTAAATTAAAAATTTGATTACTTTTATATAAAATTAATACAAATAAATTTTTTTATTATATATTTTTTAATAAAAATTTTTGATTGGAACTAATTTTTATATATTGTATTTTATTTTGTTTACAAGTTACTGTATATTGTTGTATAATAGAATTTCACATTAATTATTAATCAAAATTATTATTTAATCTTATTGGATAATTTTAAGAACACATGTTTATATTTAATTAGTTAAAATCTTCTTATTTACACTTCGTATTACATTATTATTTGTATTATTATTTATATTATTATTTGTATCACATTTATATTATTATTTACAAATAATATGTAGATTATTTATTTAGATTATACTAGATAATCTATATTTATATTTATACTGGATCACAAGATTAGTGATCAAGTGAGTGAACAAGCGAGCAAACAAGCAAGTAAGCAAGTGAGCAAGTAAACAAGCGAGCAAGCAAACAATTTTCTTGTGAATATTATTGGTAGTTTTGATTTAATAATTTTGTATAAAAGAAACATGTATTTTAGTTTAGAAAAATCAGTCAATAATTTAATAACTCAATTAACAAGTTAATAATTCAATAACTCAAATAACAAGTCAATTAGTTAATTAGTTAAATTCTAAATATTATTGGCTCAAAAATAAACTCCTTTGGTAATAATATCCTTTTGAAAATAATATATTTATTATGTTAAATATTCCTTTTATTATTTCATTATTTAAGTTTTTAAAGTTTTGTTTTAGTTTTGTTATAATCTTGTGATGTTATATTTATAACCTCTTACACATTGTAATATTATGTTAATGATCTCTTACATGTTTGTAATGTCATATTTATAGTTTGGATCTTTCACACGTTGTGATGTCATATTGATAGAATGATTTAATAAATTGAATTTATAATATTTTACTTGTTTATAAACTATCGTCGTAATTATTAAATACACATTAATTTATAAGAAGATTTCTTAAGTCACTTTTTAGCTGACTGGTAATTTATTGAATACACATTACCAACCTTTAGTTATTTATCTTATCTCTCCCATCTGACTTAAAACACGTGTTGAGCATATAAGAAGATATAATATATTTGAAATCCAAGTAAAACGATGACAATAGTAACATAAATATTACAAATTTTAAAAATAAGTAAAAAATATGAAAATATTCAACGAATAATAAAATCTTTTTATATTATTTTACTTTTTCATTATTTCATTTTCACTTTTATATATATTATTTTATTTTTTTATTATTTTACTTTTATATATTATTTCATTTTTTAATTATTTTACTTTTTTAATTTTTCATTTTTATATATATTATTTTACTTTTTAGATATTTTACTTTTTTAATTTTTTACTTTTATATATATTATTTCACTTTTTAATTATTTTACTTTTTTGATTTTTTACTTTTATTTATATTATTTCACTTTTTAATTATTTTACTTTTTACTTTTATTTATATTATTTCACTTTTTAATTATTTCATATTTTAATTTTTAACTTTTATATAATTAGTTATTTTACTTTTATCTATTTAGTTTATTTTTTGTATTTTCAAAAAATATATAAATAAAAGTGCTATTTGAGTTTTAACTTAATATGTTATAACTAAAAATAAAAATCTCTCTTAATAAAAATCTTCTTTCAAATATCTTTTGCCTTTCATATTTTCTTTATACATTTTAAATCTTGTGTATAAGTAATTTTATATTATATTGTATCTAATAAATTGCTAACAATTTTATATTATATTGTGCTAAGCAAATTATTATTATTAACAATTAGTGAATAAACTTATAATAATATTTTGAATAATTTTATTTTTAATAATTATTTCTTTAATTTTATTATACTAGTTTTTAATAATAATAAAAGTTTTTATATATAATATATAAATTATCTGTTAAAATATATAAATAATTTTTAATATTATATAAATATTTTTATATAAAATATTATTATATTATTCAAATAATATAATAATTAATTTATATATTGTTACCGTTTTTGTTGGTTTATTAACTTTCAAGTATAAATCACGTGTTCTTCACATGTTTCAATTAAGTGGGAGAGTTATTAAAGACTTTTATGTATTTAAAATAATTAAAATTGGAAGAGGCTAATTTAATAAAGGTAGATAATAATGTGTTCATTTTGTTGAACTGCTAGAATAAGTTCAGAAATCTTCTTTTAATTCAATTGGTTTAATTG
>CAJVPL010002044.1:0-10587 GCA_910591945.1 Ambispora gerdemannii
CTTTGTTCGAATGGGATCACTGGATGTCGAAGTATCAGGTTCCAAAGTGACAAATTCCTTTTTGAAATTTCTGGTAATATATTGTAGGGATGTGTATACTGAAAGGCAAAGTATTCGGTTTCTACTCCTCCTTGATATAGTCGTAGAGAAATTCATGAAGTTCCTTAGCAGTTGGTCTGTTTTCAGGAATAGGATCCCAATATTTTTCAATAATAAATTTGGTAACTTTGGTTATACTCCATTATAAATGTCTAGTTGCTATGACTTCGCTCACCAAATGGTCATTTACCTGTTACATAATTACAAAACTATAAACACCTGCAGCTTTGATGTATTACTTTCCATTTTGTATCTTTGGGCTAATATAAGGAAATTCTGTACTCTCGCTTCAATTCAGTTTTTCGCAGTTGGAATTAACATATTTGCATTATTATCGAGTATTCATTTGTAGCTGGGTTTAAAGTTAATTCAGTACATTTAGAGCAGTCAGAATCTATTTTTGAAAAATCTGATTCTATTAGGAACCAAAAAGCATCATGATTTCACTTATGAATTCAAATGTAGTTTACTTTGAATTGTGTAATAATTTCAACGCAACGTCGCATTTATATTTATTAGATCGTTTAACTTTATTTTCTCCATGATCCCACCTTTTGTCATGGATGTAATGCTTTATAAATTGTTCCAAAGACCTACTGCTAATTTTCTCGCATATTTTTTTTATAAGACAGTCAATATCTTTATTTGCTAGATCATTCAGCTTTATAAATTCGTTGTAATATTCAAAACTTCCAAGACGGAAAATTTACTACAATCATGAGTATTAAGATCTGAGTATTTGAAATTTTAGAATTCATCTTTATAAAATGGTTTTATGATTATTGTTATGTGCAGTGCGGATAGAATGCGGGTGTAGGGGCATCTGCTTCGGTGGGGAATGCCTTTAAAAGGGTCAAGGAAGCATCGGGATATGGCGGATCTATTGCCAATACATGCAAATGTTCCGATCTAAGGTACTGGACGGCTTAATGGATGGATGCGGGTGAGGGGCATCTCATCACCCCCTACTAGGGGGCGCCCGGAGAGGACTTGCGCCCTAAAAGGGACCAAAAAAGCATGGCCTCATTAGCTGTTCTCTTAGTAGCATCAACACCGGTGTTCGATTGACATAGTCATTTGAATATAGTGCACTGGTGGTCTGGTGAAGGCTCAATTCCTTCTAGGTCGAGGTTCGGTTGCATCAACATTGTTGTGAATAGAACTTCTGTTTATGACATTCATTTGTGTGTAAATCACTTTTTATTAAGCTAGATTTATTGTCCAATGCCATAAAAAAAAGTGCAGTAATATTGACGGATAGAGTTAATGTTAATGACTTCTATTTGTGTGTGTGTAAACAATAAAAAGGCTAGATTATTTTACTAAATCATAGCGATAGAATTTAATTTAATCTCCATTCGTGTGTGAATCAATTCCGCGTTAAGCTAGCTGTTTTTATGTATTTGATATATCAAAAGAAGAGAATTTGACATGAAATTAAATTTATTGGCTACTAAATTCTTTTAACAAGCAATAACAATAATATTAACAAATGCAGGTAAGTGTTTATATCGAAGTTAAATAATGTAAACTCGGAATTTCTAGTCTAACATGTTGCTATATTAATAAACATAGCAAGTAACGATAATTTCACAAACGTACGTGATAAAAAAAAAAGTAACAAAATGGGGAGGCACCTGGTTCACCGACACCCATTATCCCGACAGTAAATTTATCTGAACCCATTTACTCGACATGATGTTTCCCTGAATAGAGATTTCCCCGACAAGAAGTTTCACCGATAGGAAGTTCCCAATAAAAGTTTCCCAAACATGATGGGATCTTGTGACATAATGTATCAACTGGTTGGCTTTGCATGGAATTAATAGGTTAGAATTAGAGTTAAGAATATATGTAAAATTCCTCCCCAACATTTTTGCTTAGTGCACCAAGCTAGATTTGTCAGGAAATTGTCATGTCGTGATATGGGTAGTCGGTGGAATAGGTTGTCGAGGATATGGGTGTCGGGGCAATGTTGTGTCGAGGAAAGGAGTTCGGATAATTCTACCGCACCCACAAAATGACATTATCTTATTTTTTGTTATATATCGGTATACTCTAGAAAGAATAACATTTATATTAATAAATTTTGATAAAAAGTAATGCGTTAAAATAAAGTTATAGTCGTTATGCTTTATAGTTAATTGAAGTGAGATTTTTTCTCAATCTGTCACGGAAAGCATTTAATGTTTCTGGTTAGTCTGAATCCCCTTTGGAGAAAATTTAAATATTAATTTAACCTCAAAACTATTAATTAGTACAAAAATCTAAAAAAATTGCACTGGAAAAATCCAACTAAATTAAGTTTGAATTTCGACAAAATGCGGTATTAAAAAATGCTAGATCCTATTCCAGAAACAGCTGTTGAGGAACTTGCAGTCTACGTACGTACTTATTATATTCACTATAATGATGATGAATAGATCTGAATACTACAACTCTTTAGAATATCCTAAAACACGTGAAGAATGATTGAGTATCTTAAACTAGAAAGCAGAAATTAAATGAAATTGAACTTGAAATTGCAAAAAAGCCACACAAATTAAAACTAAATTGACATTTCATATCAACTAAAAATTATATCGAATATTTAGGTCAGTTTGTATGTTCTCAATGAAGGTAAACTTATATTTAATATTGTTTTTCATTAAGTTATTTAATAAATTACTGTTTTCTCTTTATATATACATCACATGAAATAAAAGAGATGAAGACATTTCGAGTATCTGATAAGAAAAACACAAATTCATGATAAAACACTTAAATAAAATAAGACAATATCATCAGAAAGCACCATTCTTTGTTAGAAGAAAATGGAACTACGTGATTTACGTACTTACGTATTATATTAAATAATGCAAAGTTTAATTTGTAAATATCCGAAACCATGTAAGTATGAAATTGATATGTACACGTACGTATGGCTTATTTAAATCTTATTTAGAGTAAAGTTCTTCTACTAATTGTATGCAAGATTTGAAGTTAATCAAATAAAAATTTGTGAATAAGCAAGTATTTAATTATAACGATAAGTTAATACTTCTATTAATTAGAGTATGAACTACTTCTATTGAAGAAAACTTCTTTTTTATATAAATTTATAAACTATACTAATTATATGCTTCAATATTACTAGAAGTATTAAATTAGTGTTAAATCTGCTATCATTACAAAGCAATAAATGTTAAATTTGTGTTAGATTTGTATAATATGTATTAGATTTCACAAAGGTAATTCTAAATGACAAATTAATGTTGAACAAAATATTGAAAAAATGTTAAATATGAAAATAATTAGAAATTGATTACAATAGATGTTAAAAAGATGTTAAAAGTTAAAAACCAATGTTAAATTGGTGTTAGTTTGATATATTAGTGTTAAATTATATAATATAATATATTAATCATACTAAATTATATTAAAAAATTATGGAATTAAAGAATTTAATATTGCTACAGCAACCATATTAAATTGCGCTCAATTTAGCAATATATAATTCGCAATTTTGTTGGTTAAGTATGAAATACTATTGTTATATGTACAATATGAATCGTATTATTTATTTATTGGTTACAATATTTTCATCAGCGTTCCCTATTCCTTCTATTTTCATCGCGAACGAATTGATAAATGAGACTAAACCAAAAGAATAAGTGCTAATAGATTGGTTTGCCTATCCATATTACGTGCAAACTTATCAGAACCACAAAAATTATAGTGAAATTTCCTGACCTCTAAGTCAGGTTCACTTTATAAATACTGACTGGTTTTTTTGATACTAGCTATAATTTCATTCATAAACCTTTCGTGCTTTTTTTACTTTCTTCCAAATAGTTGTATTATTAATGTCTTCAGGTAGACAGTTTCTAACTTCTCTATTTACTAAGATTTGGGCAGCAGTGATGGTAAATGACTAGGTCATTTGCTTATTTTGTAAATGTTCTCAAATGACATCGAAATGATCTAGATCATTAGTCATTAGCGTTAGGTTATTTAGGTCATTTATCATGTGATTTATTTTTCAACCAATAGAGTTTTCAGTGAGTCATTTTTATAATGATGTCACGAAAGTTAAGTTTAATTTTATTTTATTGGATAAAAGAAGATTGTGAGATCACTTGACTTTTTGAAGAGAGCAGTTGGGTCATTCGATCTTTTAAAACGACCAGTCATTGGTCATTTGTCATTGGGTCATTTAAAGTCATTACCATCACTGCTGGTGATTTTCGGTATTCAATTCTTCGATAAGTTTTTTTCAAAATACAGTAAGCTATGAAAGCGTACTTATAGCAATTTCCTAAACGAGACTTATTTGGTTAAAATCAGCTGTATGATAATAATTATTTTCTAAATCACAGTTGTGTGGTAATTTCCCATATACATATATGAGAATTAATAGGCTTTTGTCTGATAATCTTTAATGGAGATAATAAGACTAGATAAATCCAATATAAAAAGAGATTCCTCACCGCCTCACAAGCAATTCACACTATAAAAAAGCTAAAGGATTTATATCATTAAAAGCTAATTGTAAAGAAAGATGAAGCTCCAATCCATGATTTTATTTCTGACTGCCAGTTTAACTTTCGTAATTTACGCTCAAGCGTGCACCATTTGTAAAGATTCTGTACATTCAATAATTTATGTATGCTCTTTCGTACTAATGTCGTTTCATTTCATTAGTTTACCAAGTTAACTTCCTTCATCAGGTTGGTTATACGGAGTGTGCGTGTTTTAGTTTTGACTCGCCTATACGTCAAATTAGCTCAATGATTTTCGTGATTGCTGTGCTTGTTATATTTTTTATTCTGGCCTCGGCTGCACCGGAACAAAGTTTTGAAAATTGTGATAACCCCTCTCCGTCGTCTGATATAAAATTATCATCAATCAAATTAATGCTGTATGGAAAAAAATAATATAACAATCACGGTTTTTAAACTTAGTAGTCAAACTTACAATGAAAGTAGACCATATGATACAGTAGAATTTTTCTAATAAATTAGTCTAATAAAAAAACCCGGATGTGGGGAAAACTTTATTGTTTTTCAACTGCATGGGTTAAAGCTAATAATGAATATATATATAAGTATGCAACCTATAACGGACTATTTTTCGGAACCAGCATTGTACGTAATAGCGGATCCGTTGATTATGTCAGGCATAGAGAAGGTCCGTTATATCGACTTTCACTGTATATATGAACATATAGTACCCTCAAAAAGTAACGTCCGGTCTAAAATTATATAATAAAACATATAAAAAATGTAAATTTTCAAGCTATGTATATATCTAAATTTTTTATAATAATTATTTCTAAAATTTATATCATTTTAAAGCTAATTGATTTTATTTTGAAAAACAATACAAGACTTGTGGCAACTTAAAATCCAAGGACTGTTTGATTGGAAAGTAAAAAAAAATTTCTCACGCTTTATATATGAGAATTGAAAATTTCAAGTTATATATATCTACATTTCTATTAAGAATTATTTCTAAATTTTATATCATTTTAAAGCTAATCAATTGTATTTTTGAAAAAATGAACAAGACTCATGGAACTTTTAAAACGAAACTGTTTTAATTATAAAATCAAAGAAAAAATTTTTATATGTATTTTACTATATAATTTTAAATCAGGCGATACTTTTTGGGGGTACTGTACATGTATATACAGAATTTACATAAAATGATTATTTGTATGATAACAAATTATAATTCTCTTTAATGATAATATTAGCAAATAATAGTATATAAGAAGACGATTATAATGCAAACTAAAAAAAATAATGAATTTATAACCTAATATATATACCGTACAGTGCTGCCTAAAGTATCCCGGCAGAAAATCTAATTCGTGATTCGCGAGTAGTGAAAGAATTAACTTAAAAAGTTCGCTTTCATCTATAATATTCATATTTAGATATTCAAAATTTGGCTCAAGATCAATTATCAGATAAGTTTGCCCCTGAATTTACATATATAGTTTACACAAACACGAACGGAAGTGTATGGCTCTAGAGATACTGTAATTTTCCACATAACCATCTTGAATTACACCAGAATATTTTTAATAATGGCTCTATAGGAAAAATATTACACATTTGGGTCGTATAAAAGGTTAATAAACTAATATTCTGGTAATTGAGATATATCAAAGATACAGAGATTTATGGAAATTCCTTTACAATAGGACAAATCCAACTTGACACCGTTCCCACCAACAAGAGTCACCGCACCGGGTGTTCTAAAAATTTAGCCTTATATTTTATTTGAAACCCAAATTAAATTATAATTTCCAAGAAAATTTTGATTACAATCGAATTTTTACAGATCTATTACAACAAATTCTTATTGACGTAATTAATAATTTAAACGTTTCTTATTTGTGAAAACAGTGCATTTTTGCTATTTTTTGAATCTCCAAATCCATCGTTACAATTTAATCTACACTAACATTTGAGTATTTTAAAAAATAACCAAGTATAATAAATTTAATCGCTTATTCAGCAGGTTGTGCAATGATTTAAATTACAAAATCGATTTTAGTGAATAAGATTAAGGCATAACTAATATCAAATTTCTATTTTTGCGACTTAGCCTTAGCAGAGCAGATGATTCAATATAATACTGTATATATAAGTTTTAAATAGCAATTTAAGTCTGAATAATAAGTATAATAATAAGTATAGAATGAAATTTTATACTGAATAATTCAAAGAAATAACATAGTCTTTCGATTCTAGTTTTTGTTTTGCTTGAACAATCCTCATTCTGCAGATTTAAAAAACCATTCAAAAGCTTTTATCTCATCTTTTTGCATGCCAACACCATCCTGGTAACTTTCACCAAAACGGTATTGTCCACGCGTGTTTCCACCCTCTGCAGATTTCAAATACCATTCAAAAGCTTTTTTATCATCTTTTTGTACGCCAATGCCATGTTCATAACATACACCAAGATGATATTGTCCAAGTGTATTTCCACCCTCTGCAGATTTCAAATACCATTCAAAAGCTTTTTTATCATCTTTTTGCACGCCAATGCCATCGTGATAGCATAAACCAAGATTATATTGTCCACGTGTATTTCCACCCTCTGCAGATTTCAAATACCATTCAAAAGCTTTTTTGCTATCTTTTGCTACTCCAATTCCGAGATGATAAGTGTATCCGAGAAAATATTGTGATAATGCATCATCTTTATCTGCATATTTCTTAAAAATTTCTAATGCCAATGTATGATTTTGTTTAACGATGCATCCTGTTTGATAAAGAAAGCCCAATAGTAATTTACGTTTATATCGAACTTCATTAAGAGAGTTTTCTAAATAATATACTAAATCAAGAGAATTGTGATAACTTTCATGATAGTATGACTCCAAGTTAGGGCCTATTTTACTGTATTCATCAGTGTTGAGTAACTCGTGAAAAAGAATTGTTAATTTGTTAATTGATGATTCTATAGTGAACAGATCTCCTGAATCTTCATTGGGTAAATCAAAAAATATTTCTTCTGAAGATGAGTCAGTTATAGTAGATGGCCATTCGATTTCTTTTAGTTGCTCGTTAACTTTATGAATATCCGGACGATTTGCTGGTTCATCATCCCAACATGCTTGGTATAATTCTACATATTTATCTGGAGTTCCATAAACTCTACTTTCTTTCTCTGTCGAAGTACAAAGGAGATATCCAAGTCTATTGATGGGAGGATGGCCACTAGAGATAACCCAAAATAATATACCAAGACTAAAAATATCTGAACTTTCATTCCGACGAAAATTTTCCATATCTCTTAGAAACGCAGGATCGTTATAGCATGCTAATCCGAATTCAGTTTTCGTATGAGAATCGTCATCAGAGAGTTTTGAATAGCCCAAGTCTGAAATTTTGATTTTTCCCTTATGAATAAGAATATTATTATGATTCTATTAACAAAAGGTATAAAAATATAAACATTAGATTTGAATCAACTTGAAATTTTAAAATATTATTTCTAAAAACTGACTTACTAAATCTCGATGAATAATTCCTTCTTCATGAATACACTGCAGTCCTCTCGCAAGTTGCTTTGCTAAAGATAATTTGTCACTCCCGTCCATACATGTAAAATTAGATTTCAAATAATCCTTGAGAGTTCCGCCATCAGCATACTTCAAAACAAGCATATATTTTTGAGAATCTAGGTCTAATGAAATTATTTTTCAGTTTTTTAATAATAATTTTTAATACCTTTTGTGAATTGAATTAATTTATTTTTTACCTTTGGTGATGCCATAAAGACGAATTATATTTTGATGGTGATTAATTCTAATAAGGATTTTTAGCTAAAAAAAAAGTTAAGTGTAAAATTAGCAATCTTTTTTTGAATACTGAATTTCGTAATTCAATAATTTGAATATTTAAGTACCTCTTTAATGAATTGCTGATAAATTTCTTCAGCATTTTCATTTTTGATAAAAAGACACTTCAAAGCTACTATTCGATCCTCATTTTTCAATTCAGCTTTAAAAACTTCACCAAACGCTCCATATCCGATTACTTTTTTATTGATGAATTTACTAAAATTAAAATATTTGATTTGATTTTCTAAAATTACATTTTCTAACCAAGATGACATTTTCTCGGATGAACGTCAATTCAATAAAAACTGTACGTACACATATATCCATGTACGTACCAATTGTAACACATTCATGCATCCAATTTTTCATTGTTTTTAGATTGGAATCAAAATACATGCACATGTAAACAGCGATAGATTCTGATTACGATGGTTATAATCATTGATAACGTGTGGCGGATATTGTAGTAAGGTTGATGTGTTATCACTTGCATCCACTTGAAGTATGATTGTAAATAATCTAGGTGATTATTTCTTAGAAACAATATTTGCTGAATCAAGAAAAACTAATTCAATTGCGAGAGCTCAAATACATGTAAAATTGGTTGAATTTGTGATCCATGCGCTCGATGCTGTGAGAAAAAGCGTTTTTGTTATGTGATGAGAAACGCTGAACGTTATTTAAATAAGTTTGAAGAGATGAAGGTAAAGATGAGTGAGGTGAAACGGACCAAAGGTGCAGGGATGAACTTATGCGCTAAAAACCCTTTGTGGCGTGAGTAGAATAAATAATGAGAAAAAATTTTTTAGATAAACTTTTCTTTTATTATATCGACCCCAAGGGAATATCGTAATGTTTCGTTTCTCACAAAACATTCGAATTATCTATAACCTCATAAATACACTTTGTTATTTTCATAAGAGAAATTAGTATACCATATATAGCCAGAGTTACTAACGCTAACGTCAAAAATCGGCTAACGATAGGGTTAAACGTAACACTTTAGTTCTTGATATAACGATAATCTGGTAAAAACTGGACACTAAGACGGATCTGTAAATTGTTTGAAAATAAATAATGAATTAGAAATTAATTATTTTATAACTATAAAAGATAATATGAAAATTAAAGTATTCAATAATAATAGTAAAAAAATTTATCATGAAATAAATGATTACAATTCAAGAAAGCAAGCAAGGTTTTATAAATTTGTTGTGGTCATTGAATCGACTTTGTCAAAAATCATTTCAAATCTAATCGAAGATTCATTTTTATGAATAGTTTGTTCTATCGCTTTTAGTTGCTTGAAAATTACGATAAACGATTTAACAATATCTACCGTTTAGCACTGCACTGTATACATAAAATCTCAAGGTTCTTAATCAAAAATTGTAGTTTATAAATTGAATAGTACCTGCGGGTATTGTGTATGAAACTAGGTATTATATTTGGAGTAATATATTTTACAGCGGGTATTATATTTAGGGAATATTGTATAAATAATTTTATATAGCATTTACACACCGTAAAACGCCATGGAAACCAACCCCCCACATTTGGGAGAAAATTTAAACCTTGGTTAGCCTCAAGGTTATTAATTTAGTATAAAAACAATTGAAGAAATTGTACGGCGAATCTTAATTTATTCATTTTGTAGAAACTTGATAGTTTTTATTAAAGAAATCGATAGTTTCCATGGTAATCACATTTTTGATAAATCTCGATATAGTGGATTAATATATATAATGTATTTTTTAATATTTTATATATTCATCAGGAATTTAAAATACTAGCAGAATTGCAGTAAACTTCGAACCTGGCGACGAAAGACGAAGAAAAAAATTCAGTTTAAAAAAATGCAAATATCTCCGTATGTAGTAGATCAAATTGAATGAATTTGGTACCATTAGAAAGGTCTTGTCAAGGCGCATCCAATGGTATCAAAATCATTAAATTTGATTTACTAGATGCGGAGATATTACGTCTTAAAAACACTATACAAAATCGTTCAAAATTATATAAATTTCTTTACCATTCTGCAAAAAAAATTGATTTTTGCAAATATCATCGTATCCAATGGACCAAATTAAATGAATTTGGTACCATTAGAAAGGTCTAGTCAAGGCGCATCTAATGATACCAAA
>CAJVPL010002045.1:0-10576 GCA_910591945.1 Ambispora gerdemannii
TATCTAATTCTAACAACTATGATACATGTTGCTTTTATACAAATCCAAGATATAATTTCTAGGTTATACGAATTCATTTTCACAATATCACTTAAATTCTATTGGTCTAATATTCATTCGCTCGTTTGTTCGCTTGTTCGCTTGTTCGTTCATTCGCTCGCTTATTCGTTTGTTCACTTGTTTGTTCGCTTGTTCACTCGCTTCACGTGATATAATCTTTATCCAATAAGATATGAGATATTTATAATCCAATAAAATATTATGACAAAAGATTATTATACAACAATATATGTAATACAGTCAACTTGTATTATTTATAATAGAGTAATGACTGATTTGTCTCTAATAGCTTATATTACTAATCTGACATATTCAGCTTATAGATAATACAAGAATCCAGTCTATATCAGTAATATTATAAATATAGGCTGTGTATATCTGATCAACTAATATCAGCTGATATTTTAGATGGAGAAATTTCCTTTTTGTTTTTTTACCAGTTGAATTTCTTATTCAACTTCCTGAATGATAATTACCCTTCCCCCAGGTTTCTGATTAGTTGAGAATATTAAAGATTAGAATAAATTGGTACATGCAGATTATATTGAATTTATATTGTTTACAGTGGAATCTGTATATCAGTATATCAAGAGTTGACTGTAATTTTTTCAGATATATATAAATATCACATGATCCAGCCCTTTTTTCGTCACAGGCAATAAGAATGCGCAATTTTTAAAAATAAGATGTTTACTAACCAAGGATAATAAATATTCATCTAATATAGTTGTTATTGTTATAATTAGGGTAGACATTTATCAAATGATTTTTTAGGGGGAGAAGTCTGAACAAAAATCAGGTATAGATCAAAATCAGGTGATTAAAAATTTCAACCAATCAAAAAATCAGATGGGAGAGGGTAAGCTTCCTATTAACCAACTCCAATTTCTCTTTTTGCAATTCTTTCTCCTTGTTAGCTCAAATGCGTCATCTTATTAGTGACTTTAGTCGTAAATTTGAGGAAATTCTTGTTCAATTCCAAGTAACTATTACAAGAATTATATAGCCATTATGAGAAATTTTGAGCCAATACGTAGAAGATGGATATGTTATGTACAGTAATTTTATTGGATATAAGGTCAATTTTATCATGCTCCAATTTTCCTGTCGATTTAACGATTTAAAGTTCCCGCACCTCACCATATATACTTTGTACATGTAATTTAGATTAATTTCTCATGCTAGTCTTATGTCTGTTAACTAATGCGAACACAAATACTAAAAAGGAAAGTCATCGGTGAAGCGTTAGATTATATGTTTTTACTCATGTACTCGCTGTACCCCTCCTCTCCATTTGTTAAAATAGTCCAACATCTACATTTATACTGTTGAATGAGATTGAATTGTAATAAACAGGACAAAAAAGTTAACATAGACAGACGAAGACAAAGCTATTGTACATATTGTTCTGTCTAATTTTAATTATCGAGCGAAATTTCCCTGAAATTTTATATATATGCATCACAAATGCTGATCATTAATCTAATTCTTGACATCCAGAGATCTGATTTGAATAAAATAATACTATATACTGTTCATTTCGTCTAGTCGAGACGAATTGAACAATAGTATTATTTTATTTAAATTGATCTCTGGATATCAAAATATTGCATCTTAAAATAGCAGATTCATTTTTTATATTAATAAAAAATCAATTTAAGACGTAATATCTCAATCTGAGTCAAATAAAAATAATATATACCATTTAATTCATCTTGACTAGGCAAATCAAATGGTATATATGTATTATTTTTGTTCGAATAGGATTATGGGAGATCAATATTTTCAATTGAATTATGAATTGGTCACTTTATTATGCAATATTTTGATAACTAGTAAATGATATTTCGCATAATAATTCTTTCATTCAAGATTTGTTATGACTAGTAAATGAAGATAATAATAGTTATGAAATACGAGATTTTTAATCAACTTGCAGAATGAATTAACACAAATTATTATAAATAAATAAGATTTTTTTTGACAATTAAAATTAAATATAACAATTATACAATGCGATAATTTTTTGAAATTGATAAGTTAAAAGTACAATTATGAGAATTACAAGCTGTCAATAACTTTCTACTACCTCAGTTATAAAGTAAGATGATAGAGAAAATTTCTATGTTTAACGACATGAAGCAAAATTGACTTTGTAGATACATGTACAAAGAATTGTCACAATGTAGACAAATTTCCTTTACACCTTCACCTTACTCAATATCAACTTTTCGGACACACCACATTATGTTCTTAATAAATCAAAAGTCCATTATAAGTTCCATGAATTTCGTTTCTAATGTAGAAAAATTCAGTCAGATATTTTATTGAAATGAAAACATAATGATCACATACTAAACTATTAGCATCAACATCAACATAATAATGAATAGCAAAAGATATTTGTTTTTATTTTTTTCTTCTAATTGAGTTTGAGCTTCTGATAAATCAAAATGAGCAGCTTGACCTGAACGATTACCAAAATTACAACAAGTAATTTTTATCAGAAAGGTATTTTTCAGGCTTAATAATTTATTTTAATAGATCTTTTTAATTACCTTTACTAAAAGTCAAAAGTTTTCAGTCTGTTTTCCTTTGTCTATATACCAAAAACATATGATAACAAAAGAAATCAAAAAGGTTCAAACTGTCAGCACCACAAGTCAAATAAATCATGCTAATCTAATATTAATTTTAATTTCATGTTATGATTTTGAATTAATTCAAGATAATCCTTTTTTGTAATATTTTTGATCAATCTAGTTTTGGACTTCTTTGGAAAGTAGATAGATTTCATTGAGTATATCTGATTTGTGACTAGATTTTTCTATTGGTAGTTAAAACTTGAAAAAGAATCAACTTCATACTGTATAAAAGAGACAAATTTCTCTTATCAAAAGTCATAATTTATTCAAGGTTATGTCTTGTACTATCAGAATAATCTCTGCCATTGGTCGTGCATACGTAATTATTATTCAGGAAGTTGAATAAGAAATTCAACTGACAAAACAAAAACAAAAAGGAAATTTTACCATTTGTATCACGAATTAGAACAGTTCCATATCTATGTACCTTTTGTCTATAGATGTACACAGTCTATATCTATTAATAATCTGACGTACACAGTCAATAATTACATAATATATTATTTAATTCAGGAATTAAAAGTTAATGTACTCAATTCTCTAGCAAATGTTATATGTAGTTCCCTAGCTATAGAAAAGAATTGGATTATGTGATATTTGTATATATAGTCAACTCTCAATATACCGCTCTATTAAACTACTAGTCAAATTTTCAAAAAAGCTCTTGATAAAAAGTTATAAGCATTTAAACTTGGTCACTTTTATATGATTAGTCCAAATTTATCACATGAACATGATTTTATTAGTTGGCATTCATTAGAATTCAGGTCAGCATTATGCTAATGCTAAATTCTCATAGTGCCAGCCCAAATTATCATAATATAAATCATGTAATAAATAAAATTGGGTTGCATCATTTCATGTGATTAAAATATCATTATTTTATTGGTCGATTACAAAAAACATGACATTAGATTGCCACCAGAAGCATAATCACGTGATTGTCAAGTTATAACTTCCGGTATTATAGATTATTGTTAAAAATTGTCTTTCTGACTCTTTTATAATATAAATTTGTCATTTGGATATCGATACATATTTATCACATGAATGATATTTTCGCAGTCTCTGTCACTCTACTATGTAGTTCGTAGTATTTATAGATCTAATGTCCATAATAATAAGTAGATTCTACTATAAATAATTTAAATTCAATAGTGATAGAGCATGTTAGTATATCAAGAGTTGATTATAATTAATTCTCCCAAAATCAATTTTCCCTTCGATCGAATATTCTTCATTGTGTATTATCATTACTAGATACATACCTGTTATCATTATCATTATCATTATGGAATCTTTCAAGTTTCTCAATGATTGACCAGTAATTAATAACAATAAGAATATACAATTTTTAAGAGTAAGGTGTACGTAATACTTAAACAAGATAGTTGTTTAGATTTCACACAAAGCTGTAATCACATGATAATTACACTTGTCAAGGGTCAGTTGTTTTGTACTCGATCAAAGTGGGTGTAGTATTTTAAATCAGCAGAAGGTAGAAATGCCAGAGAGCAATGTAATCTTTGGTTTTTGTCATAAAAATAAAATTCAAACACAAATATAATCTTGATTGATGTGTGTTATAGAATCGAAACTAAGGATGCTTGTCTAAATTCTTTCAGAAAAATATCGTCCTAATTTCGATGGGTTACACACTAATTGTTAATTAGAATTTCGACATAATTTCAGTTACGACGGATTTCAAAATTCGTCAGAATTTTGACAGGTTATTTACTAATAGTTTATTATAATTTTGACAGAATTTAGATAGTTACTAAGAGATTTCAGCAAGCAACCTTAATCGAAACACAAAAAAGATATAAAATATCTGAGTGATATTGAAATTATTAGAAGATGAAGACATGGTCTTGGTGGGTATTATCAAATAGAATCGGAACACAAGAAAAATATGAGAAAAAAATCATCACACAACAGGGAATGCAAAAAAAGAATGAAAAATGAAAAAAATAGTTATTTTCTTTTTTTTTGAAATTTGTCACAAATTTACTATCACTAAATTAAGTGTCGCAACCTTAATGCTAAGGTCTTTTGATTCAAGTCAATCAAGGTATTGAATATATTTTAACCTATTGTATCTAAAAAAAAAGAATAAAACTGAAATACATTTCTATTAATAAAGTTAGATTTGTAAAATTTCAACAAACACTCAAATTATCTTAATATTAGATAAATGAATAAAAATAATCCAACTCCAACTTCAACCTGGCCTGGATCTAATCCAATTCAAGCTCTAATCTCAAATCCTCAAATTCAATCTGAAATGTTAATCTATATCTGAAGAGAATTCTAATTATACAATCAAAATTCTCTTCAGAAAAAATCGAAAAAAAAACAGAATAATTAATAATTATATTAAAAAAAATAATTAATTAATTAATATTTCTTACCATATATTAATATATTAATATATAAATATGTTATTATTTACAATTTATCTTGATACCTTACCTAATAATTTTGATTCATTTATCTAAGCTAAGATAATTTTGAGTTTTGCTAAAATTTTACCTTTGCTAATAGAAATGCATTTATGGTTTTGTTTTTTGTTTTTCAGGAGGTATATCAAAAATTAACTTTATATTAATTTTTAATATAACCCATACAATAAGTTAATACCATATTCAAACCAAGAAAGACGAGTAGATCAACAAGATTTCAAAGTATCAAAAGAGCTTTGCTAATTAATGATAGTGTCATTGAACAACATTTGATAACAAAGATAGTGATGGCAATGTCAGAAGTGGTGGTAATGGCAAAAGGGATGATAATATTGGTGAGGACAAAGATAATGGTAATGGTGGTAATTTTGATGAAGATAATGATGTAATGATGCCAATATTTTTTTTGTTTTTTAATGTACTGTATGTACATAATTCTTTAAACTCGTATTTTGTCTGTTTGTCAATTATATGTTGGCTAATTTGATTTCCAACGCCTACTAAATTTTTGATAGTATTGATCTTTTTCTTTCCTTTTCGATATTTTTCTTGAAACAATCTTGATAGGGTGTCAGTATAAAAATGATGGCATTAAAATCCTTTTTGTCATATCTCAGAATCTGCATGAAACCTAATGATCGCTTTATTGATAAAATTGATAATGTTTGGAGGGTGGTGATGTCATTATCCTCGTTGTTCGTGGCATTCCTATCTTTTTTATCCATGTTGTGATATGTATAATTAACCACTAACTATTGTTTCATATATATAACTACATATATATTGGCTTCATTTAATTTATGTTTTTTTTTGACTTCAATATTGTATTTTTTGATCGTAATTGACATATCAAAGTTAGGAACATCCTGTGACAGTGTTCTCACATCCACTAACCTTATACAAATTAAATTCAATTATTGAATAAGTATTCTGACATATTTACAATTATTTATCAATTGTTGAATAAGTGTTATAATATATTTACGATTATTTGTCAATTGTGTGGAAAGTAAATATATTTGTTGTGTTAATTGTATACATTCTTTTTCAGCTTTCACGATACGTGAATTTTGTTCTTGTAATTTTTTTTGATCATTTAAAATACGTTTGCTTAAAAAATCAATTAAAGCGTCCTTTACATTTGATTCTCCTCCAACTTTTGCCACACGTGAATTTTGTTCTTGTAATTTTTTTTTAATTATTTAAAATATGTTTGCTTAAAAAATCAATTAAAGCATCCTTTACATTTGATTGAATTGTTTTTCTTTGATTACTTTTTCATCACTTTGTATGCGTTTGCCTAAATATCAAATTAAATTATTCTTTTCTTCTAATTGATTTTTAAGACACTCAATTTTCTTGAGTGCTTTTTTGATATTTTTTTCTTCCAATTGACACTCAATTTTCTTGAGTGCTTTTTTGATATTTTTTTCTTCCAATTGACACTCAATTTCCATGAGTGGATCTTTCACGAGCCAACAATCAATACAATAATAAGCAAATATGATAAGGCTGAACACAGGTATAAGAGTAATACTTGAATCAGAGGTTAATGCCATTAATTTCACGAACCAATGAAAAATATGATAATAAGCGAAGTAAAACACAGGTATAAGGATAATATTTGAATCAGAAGTCAATGTCATTTATGCTGAAATATAAAGTTAAACTTTGAATCTTCCAGAAATCCTTCTCGTTTTAAATATGTTTTTTCATTGTCTTATTTAACAAAACTCGTGCACAAATTTTTCTGTAGTAAATTTTTTTCAAAATGCTTCCATCTAGTAAATGCATGAGTAAACTCATGTAAAATTTTTCCAAGAAAAATTTGTTCGAGATGGGACGGGTGTTAGTGCATTATCGATAGAGGGAACATGAATATATCCAAATGAACACAGCCTATATTATAAACAATGTTACTTATACCAAACGTACACAGCTAATATACATATGTATTTATTTGAAGATTGAATTTATATTGAATTTATATTGTTTACAATAGGATACGTATTGGTATAAATAAACAAAGACGGACGATCTCAAACCTGTAAAAAAATAAAAAACAAAAATCAGAAAAAATCCAGTTTTTTAATTCCAGAAAATTACGGGTTTTGTTAACAAATTTCCGGATTAAAATCTGATAAAAAACTGCTTAAAAATGAAAAAAACGGAGAAAATAAAAAAAATATCTGGAAACTTTGGGATGTGATATCTCGCGAACCACGAAACCAATCCGAACAAAAATACACCATTCGATTTGTCTAGTCTTGACGAATCGAATGGTGGTATTTTCGTCCAGATTGGTTCCGTGGTTCGCGAGATATCGCGTTCCAAAGTTTCCGGATTTTTAATCAGATTTTTATCAGATTTTAATCCGGAAATTTGTTTACAAAACCTGTGATTTTCCAGAACTAAAAAACTGGATTTTTTCCTGATTTTTGTCTTTTATTTTTTTACAGGGCAATTGAGATACCCTACGGGTATTAATGTATTATCGATAGAGGAAACATGAATATATCCAAACGAACACAGCCTATATTATAGGCACACGCAATATTACTTATTCCAAATGTACACAGCCAATATACATACATATTTATGTAAAAATTGAATTTATATTGTTTACAATAGGATCCCAGATCGATCCGGGGCCTATACATATCAGTATAAATAAACAGAGATAGACAATCTCAATTGAGATACCCTATAAGATATTTTGTCATAATGTTACACAATATGTTACATAGTATTAATCGTGAAACTTGTATCTCTCTCAAAAACTTGACTTGTGCCTTTTTGATAATGTTTAGCCAATAAATAATATTTTATTAAAGAATTATTTTAAGCTGTGAGAGTATATGCATCTAGTATATATGATTTTTTTTGCAAAGTTCATCTTTAATAAAGTTAGCTTAAAGACAAATATAAAATAACTTTGAGCATGGAGTTTCAAAAATGCGCATATTTGTTTAAGGAATTTGATTTCAAAAATCTCAAATTGCGTTTGCTTGAATGTAAAATTTAATAATAATCACTCGATTGAGTCATTAGAAAGGTATATTTGGTGTTGTCAGATCGAATATAGTGTTTTTATTATATTAATATAATTATTCAGACAATGTAATTTTTAAAGCAAAAAAGTTTCTTTAATGCAAATCTACCACTACGTACGTACCGTACATGCATTTAGAAAATTTAAAATTGTTAAGATTTGAATAATTAATGTGGTATCCTATAACTTTGGAGCCACCCAATAAACGCTATTGCACTCATCACAATGAAAACAAAATGATGATCAAATAGGAATTTGAGATTATTATTCAAAGATCAAGTTCAAAGAACTCCTCCTAACACAGGTCCAATAGCACGAGAAAGGGATACTATTGTTTGTCCTATTCCATTTACAGTGCCAAGAACTTCTTGTGAAATGATGTTCAAAATCTGTTGAATTTAAATTTATTAGATAGATGCATTTCCAGATAATTAATTAATCAATATCGATATGTATCTACTGCTACTAGAGATGGCACAACAAGTATGTGACACTTATTTGTCACCCGTTGCAACACATTGCAACTCCAAAATTTTATAAGCTGCAACTAGTTGCAACTAGGTGATGCTTTATTTGTCATCACGTTGCAACAGTTGTCACGTCATCTTTAACCGTTATATATCAAAAGCGTAACACTTGTATATTCAATAACATTCAAGAAGAAACGAACAGACAATGTTCCTAGTAGTATACACCAAACTATATATTCACTCATTAAGTTTTCTTGATCAGGGCACATGACAACACCTTTTTCAGATTCAAAATAACAATTGAGTGTCCATTTTAGGGTGTTTATTAATGGAAACATCAAGTAAATGGGAATATAAAGAAACCATGTGATATGAAATAATCACTTTGTATCAACTCTTTTATTTAGCGATGGTAAAATTATAAAATGACAAAATAATGTCACGAAATCCATAATCGCCAAACTGAGTGCAAGATCTTGAGATCGATAGCCAAGACCATTATTGGAAACTCGAGTCACTGTATATATGATGTATACTTCATTATATATTATGGAAAGAGCTAACATTTCATAGGAGATGAGAGGTGGGATAGCAGAAGATATATTGTGTAAAAGATGAAATTTCCAGTTATCTGTGCTTAATGTTGAATTATTATTAGTAATGTGCGTTTCTCTGTTATCATTAAGAGAACTAATTCCATAAGATCCAACATCATTCGAGCAATTATTATGTTTTGTATAAAGTAACAGTTCACTCTCAGGCTTGTATTCAGATTTTTGAACGATATTACGTGTTTCAGGTAACATGAAATATTCACAAACAAGTCCTATAAATGAAACTAATGACGCAACAAGACACAGCAGCAAATAGGGATAATATCTCCAAAAAGCATTATCAAAAATACTCGAAAAATGATCAGCAGGATGCGACAAATATCCATCAATGGTTGGTCCTAAAAATTATATAGAAATATTAGACGATTGGAAAATATTGAGCTTCCTAACGCTGATATGAACTTACCGACTTATATTCATAATAAAAAAAGATTAAGTTAAGAAATTAAATGTTGGCATATAAAAATTCACATTCAAATTGCCAATATTTCTTGTACATACTTATATAGCCAATACCCCAAGCCAAGCCAAACATGGAAAAAGCTCTTGTTTTATTAGTAGAATTGGTTATCTCACCAAGCAAACTTTTTGTCACCCCATATTTACCTGTTTTAAATATAATATAAAATTAATAGAATAGCTTTCATTTACAATTACGCATATGCACTTATGTTTAAAGCACCATTAAGACTTCTGGAAGCTATAGTTCACCTATACATACAATTATTAAAAAATCTTATTAATTTATCATTAGTACAGGTGATATTTGTAAACTTGGATAACCCACTATAAGGTTTTACTTGTGCCAAATAATGTACAAGATATAATATTGCCCAACAATCTGATCAGCAAAATTGAACGTCAACCAAATTTATCAGACATGTAACCCCAAAAAATCGCGCAACAGAATTGAGCAAAGAAAAAAGATGAAGCTATAAAATACAAATTATGAACGATAAACATAATGATAATAAAGAATTGAAAAATTCTCTTTTACCTATTAAACCAGCATAAAATTTGATCTCTTTATCATTGTCAGTCAAATGAAAGTCTTAAACCTAATAAATTATCACAGTGAATATGAATATACATATTAATACATAGTAATTAAATCAATTATCATAATGAATATATTATAAAAATCTTTCATTTACCATAAAATACACAAATGATAATAAAATAGTTGAACTCATGAGTAAGGTTGCTTGCTGAAATCTCTTAGTGACTGTCTAAATTCTGTCAAAATTATAATAAACTATTAGTAAATAACCCG
>CAJVPL010002046.1:0-10576 GCA_910591945.1 Ambispora gerdemannii
CCACCTGATTGAAACACGTGAAGAACACGTGATCTATATTGAAGAATTATAAAACCAACGAAAATGGTAACAATATTCAGTCTAATAGTCATAAAGTATTATTAATATTTTGAATTGTCATTAAGATATCAGAAGTTTCTCTTTGAATATTCCTTAAATTTTATAAATACCTTTAAGTATTTTGAAAGCTCTATTAAAATGATAACAAAATTTTGATGCTCTCTCTGTGGATCAAAATCTCAAAAGCGTTATTTTGAAAATACTATTAGAATAATTATTAAATCCCTTGTGTGAATTGAAATTTTGATGAATACAATGATATATTTCTCGAAATAATACTTGTTTTTCTTTGACTTCGTAATGTTAGTTTTTGATATTGTAATTTTTGACCAGGATTGAAACTCTTTAAACCAATTATATGCATTTTCTTTATCATTTACATCCACAACGCATCCAGTTCAAATTGTAAAATTGCAAAATGCTCTTTAGTTTGATATGATGATAATTTATTGAAGTTTTCGATTAAATATGTATAATGCTGAGGAAGTACTGACTTTAAAGGTTCAGGTAGAGAATTCCGAACAAGAATCTAAAAGCAATAAAAATAAATACAAAAACTTTACACTTTATTAACAAATTAACTAACCTGTGTGTTATTGGCTATGTTACAATTTGATGTTGAGCTGTGCAACTTAATTAGTAATTAATTTCCAATTTTGATTGGCTCCGATCATTAGTTGTGGCACGGCAGGTCGGCTACACCACCGACCTGCACACATTTCGAGATATTACATCCTAAAATGACAGATTCATATTTGTCATTAGAAATTGATCACAAAAAAATGAATCGCAATTTAGAACGTAATATCTCGACCTCCAGTGATCCGATTCGAACAAAAATAATACGTCTAGCAAAGATAAATCGGATCACTGGACGTTGAAATATTACGTCCTAAATTGGCTGATCAATTTTTGTTGTCAAAAAAACGAATTGGTTACTTTATGATGCAATATTTCGACATCCAGTGATCTAATTCGAACAAAAATACTACCATTCGATTCGCATAGTCGAGACAAATCGAATAGTAGTATTTTTGTTCGAATTGGATCACTGGATGTCAAGAATTAGATTATTGTACATGTATTTGGAACATGAAAGCGATCAGGTGTCGTATTACATTTTACGCCCAGAAAATTTGGTGATCGTTATACATGTAGTACGTATAATTTTGGGCAATGCCGGCCGGACGTTCGGATACTTATGGTCGCTACTGTATTGTGATGAATTTCATGATATTTGATATCGATATATCATAAACAAAATGCTGCGATTTCTGAGTGACTAGAGAATGTTACCAGGCAAGACAAATGTAAATGTCAACAAGTCAATATTTAGAAATTTATCAAGTCAACGTTTAACTTCGCTTTTTTATAACGATAACAATAACGATAATGATAATCTTTGCAGATAACTGGTCACACTTGATTATCATAAAAATAAAAAAATGCGGTTTCAATTCATAAAATCATTTAAACAAACCCTTTCAAAAATATTCCAAATCCCTATTCCCAAATATCGAACAGAACCACCAGCACACATACCATCAACATTTCATCTTCCTCTACCGCAAATCCAAAACGAAAGTCTAAAACTCGCAGCGTTATTACATCCGAGCTATCCGGATCACGGACAAAAAATCAAAAACTCATTACCCACAAATTTTTACAGATTGGCATTTAGAGGTGACGCCGCATTGAATTATAACGTGGCAAAGTATCTACTTCGGGAATTTCCGGAAGCACAACAAGGCAGGTTAACCGAATTACGAGCAGAAATTGTTAGTCGTAAAAATTTGGCAGAATATTGTCGTCGTACGGGACTTGATGAATGTATTTTGATTCAGGAGGGGCCCGGGAAATTGAGGAACAATGAGTCGGTTCTTGCTGAGTCTATGGAAGCCTATATTGGTGCGTTGGATTTGGAGTTGATCGAACGTGAAAAACGACGTGAAAAAAGTGCAATTGATGAAATTACGCAGCAGGTTACAGATTTTAATTTTACGAATTGGAGAAAAGAAAAATAAAAATAAAATGAACAATTAAATATTTTTATTGTGCTCTGACGAACAATTTATTGATCTCATTAATTTTTTATTGCGAATAATACGAAATACATGTATATATAGCATACGTACTTTTTATATCATACCATGTGACATGTACATGTATTACATGTATTTATCAGTACAAATTGAACACTTGATTGGTGCTCGCACGTCGCATAGCTAAAGTATAACAGTTGATCCAAATGATTTTTCCAATTTCTCTGTATTAGTATTCAAACAAAAATATTAGCAAAGAATGTCACAGGAAATATTTGACGAAAGTTTCACCACTCTGGTCAATATGACAGAACAGGTAAAAATAAATATTGATCCATTACTACCACTGTCTTTGTTAGTGTTTTCTTTTTTTATTCTGTGGAATACATGTATATGAAATGTAAAAAAAACAATAGCTGTCAATTGAAAAACAATCAGAAAATGATTTTCCAAGAAACATCACATCACAAGTACTCGGGAACCTAGTGGAATCTATTCGTCATCAAGATCCCACTATTCGATCAAGAATAGAAGCAGTAGTCAATAATAAAAAATCATCATCTTCTACAACAACAATAAAATCAAAAAGACATCCAAGACTATTACGACGCTTTGATGCAACAATGACTCAAATACGAATTAGTATCTGCGAGAATTTCAAGTTCTTTTATCATGTTCGATTGAATAGGAGTTATTGCACAAATACTGAATTCAATTTAAGAATTGTGGCATACGAGTTGTTGGCGTTGAAGCAGCCGAATGTCCCTGTTTCGGCTACTGTGTTGAAAGATATGGAAAATACTATTGGTAAATAAATTTTATCTTTGTCTTTGATCTTTTATTTAAATTAATTTTGTAAAATAGAAATGTTTAATCTTGTCAATTTGAATGAAATAATGATAAAAAAACTAAGAAAAATGGATCCAAAGAAAACGACTTCCAGATAACAAAATTATCCCGATATTAGAGAAATGGATGGAAAGTCAAATTCCTGCATTATCATCTGAAGAGCAGAAACAAAGAGCGATGAAGAGAATAATCAAGGTCAAGATTTATTTTTATTATTCTTTTTTTTGTATGTTGTTAATTTGGAATTTTTAATTTCAATTATGTAGAGAGCTCGAGCACGTTATTCAAAGTTATAAATCGAAAATTGGAACAAAATTTTATCCGAGAATGTTTCTTGTATTTGTAATTTACATATTTCTTTATACCTTTCAGTATAGTTAAGACTTTATGCTAATGAGATTAAGAAATCTATCTTAGTACTACACATTTCCCTGCTCATGATTAAAGAAGAGATATAATTCTTATTGTTCAGATCTCGATATATTTTTTTGTCCCAATAACCGATTCTTTTTTGACAAAAAAATCTTACGAAACAAGAACGCTATTAGTCACATAACAAAAAGATATTGTGTACAGATTACGTATACAACAAAAGCGAAGGGTTGTTAAAATATTTTGTGTTTTCATATACAGTTTTAATGTCATCCTAATGTTATTTCTTCTGTTATTACTACTGCTGCTATAACTTCTGACTTTTCCTGTTCAAACTCAGGCTTTTCTGTGAATGTTGTTCAAGTTGATTAAATTCATTTATGAGATTTTCTTGAAGTGACGAAATCTCTTCTCATGTAAAATTTTTCTTGCCGTTTTGACAAAAATAATTTTTTTTATTCCGGTAAGTGGATAGAAAACTTTGCACTGATCAATTATTTGATTTCAACAATTATATTATATTAAATAAAAAGGTTGGCTCTAATAAATAAGAGTACTTAGATTAATGCAATGAAAAAGAATTATTATTGTAAAACATTAGCTTTAGGAAAGGAATTTATGAATGATGAAAGAGATCTAGAATAAAAGAATAAAAGGAATAAATATTTGGAAATGCTATTTAGAATATTTCAAGAAGAAATAGATTCACTCATCGAATTTTACTGATTCGTTAGTTATTGATAACCGGCGCTTGATTTGTAAATGTATGGCTCAACAGGCAATGGTTTTCCAAATACTCGAACTTCGCCGGCCATTACTGCTTTCTCATAGGATCTCAAATCGATAAATTTTGCAAGGATATACGGCTAAATTGTACGTATCATAAATACATGCACATGTAACATTTACATGTAATTATTATCGTATTTAACATTATTAACGATTATAAAAAGCGTCTTACCTTGTCACAAGGTTTAATGAAGTGCAGGAGAAAACCGAATTGAGCGGTCAAAGCATACTTTAATCTATCAATTGGAACTTCTTTTGTCACATTTCCAATCCATATTTTTGGGGATCCTATTTTTTTGGATATGTATGTGTGCATACAAAAATTAGCGTTAGAGTAATTTATATATCAATAATATCGAACGTTAAAATGATAATACCATTATTCTCATTTCCTTTGAAATATTTATCATATGTTTGATGATAGTAATGATAATTTGATACAGCCTTCAACAAATCACCATGAGAGACTTTTAATGCAGCTGCCTTTACTAAATCTTCCTTTGAAATAGCAATTGCGTCACAACTATCAAAGCAACCGTTGTCAATCCAATCATATTCTTCATATTTGTCTTGATAAAGATACTGTTCTTGATGTCGCTGTTGCTCTTTTTTATGATCCTTATCTTCTTGGATAGTATTTATATGATTCGCCGCACCCAAATTATTTACCGTATTCAAATTATTACAATGATTATAAAAATTCTTATGCTGCTGTTGCTGTTGAGGCGCTTTTGGAGCAACACGAAGTACTTTAGAACTTAAAGAACTTTTCGGACTATTGTATGAATTTGAATAGGAAAACTTTGCTGAATATCCTGGAGTTTCTTTGGATTCGCGCATTTTTTTTCGCGTTTTTCAAGAGTTTTTTTACGAGTTTAGAAGTAATAAGTAATTACAGAAAATATTCGATGAAAAACTTTATTTCCTTCTATTTGGTTTACGCAAAGATGAGTCATATATATCAATCTTTTTGATACGTTAATCAATCAGCAATAGTCTAGTTTTTGTTATTTCGACGTTAACGGAATTGTATTTACTATTGTATTCGAAATCAAATTCTTAATTGATCATTAGCGTTAGTAATACATAATACCCTAGCCACGGCGAAAAAAAGAGTCAGGTCATGTGCTACTGGTGGCTCAAACCAATAAAAATGCGTAAATTTTTGATCAGCCCGGCAAAAAAAAATCCGGCACAGAAAAGCAAAAATGTAAAGAATACGGGAAACAGATGCTTGGTACACTAAAAAAATGTCGGAAAACAATTTTATATACCAGCTCTAGCCCTAACCCTAATCCTAACCTTTAAATTAACCTTTAACAATAATCCTTATTACTGTATAATTTTTCCGAACATACGTATCACATAATTTGACACCTTTTTTAATCATGGCTAGGGTATTAGAATAATCCAGCACAAAGTGCAACCAAGCCACAACTAACAACTCAGAAAATACAAGATCAAACTTGTGATGACCGGTAACAGTAATGGTGACAACAAAGTTGCTACCAGAAAGTCGAATTCAATGATTACTGCAAAAATTACAACCATCCCAGTTGAAATTGTTACATTCTGAAATTAAAGCAACAAAGCTGCGCTATTCGCATCAAGAAATTAAAAAGAATACTTACCAGCAACATTATAAAATCCAGTCAACACCAGCAGAACTTGGGCATTAGAAAAATTCAGTAATCACTGGCAATACCAAAAGAAAATGACCAGAAACTGAGAGCAGTCATCAATGACCAAACACAGTAAGTCCACCAGATAAGAATGGCAAGAATCGTGCTCACTGAATAGTAGATATGCAAAATATGAACAATTGGCCAACGGAGAAGACAAATAGCATTCATTAGTAACAATACCAGAAGGCTGACAATCACAAAATTACCACGTATTCTAAATAGCAAGACAATGCTAAATGCTAATAATAATAATAATAATAAAAATGGCAAAGAAATACTTATAACTCCTACAATGGAAGCTGAATTCACATGATGATCAGATCAAATTTGTGATGCACACTTCAGATCAGGTTGTGTTTTGTCAAATCTGACCCGACCAGACTAAAAATTATTATTTCTCGTTCAATATTAATTCAAATTGAACAAAAATTTGTAAATATATATACACAATTACATTGTGAACAATTTTACTTAAGACACAAATACAAGTATCTTAGTAAAAATAAAAGTTATTAATGAAAAACTATTTACAATTTTCAGGTCAAACCTGACTCGAACCCAAACTGCTCTGAATTTATCAGATTAGATTAATCTGACCTGATCCAAACAAAGCTTAGATCAGACAAACGATGATTGATTGGCTAATAAATCAATCTATTCTAATTGGTATATTTTTCTAGATCATGTTGGGATAATTATATTTCACATTCTTTTCATAATATCATCTATTTGTCTCTGTCTTTCTTTTTATTTGAGTTTGAATAAATTTAAATATTTTAACTATTTTGTAATACTCATACTTTAAAATAGTTTTTGCAAATATTTATTAAAAATTCTTTTCAAATACATTAATAGTCATATATATAATTATTTTTATAGTGAAGTGTTTTTTATAATAATAAGTAATTTTTTATAGTACATGTAATAAATAAAGCTCCTTGCAAGCTAACTTGTAAGTCAAATACAGGAATGACAAATATATTTTGGCTTGCAAGCTTTTTTATATTAATTTTATATGTAATTAAAGTAATTTTGTCAAATTAAATCTAAAAAATCTGAAAAATATATACTAAAATATGTGATATTATTTTTATTTTGAGATAACAATAAAAAATATTTATTAATAAAATTAAAACTTTTATATAAAAAACTATTTTTTTATTATATTATTTAATTTATAAATAAATTATATATTTTTTAAATAAAAATTTTTTATAATTTTGTACTTGTAAAAAATTGGTTTTTGCTTTTAAATATTAATAAATATTGATAAAAATATTTATTAAACAAAATTTATTTAATTAAATAATATTATTTATAATTATATTATAATAATTCTTTTTTATACTATTTAAATAATTGAATTTTAATTTATTTCAAGTAAATTAATCAATATTTTTTGTGCAAAATTATTAATAAGAAGAAATTGTAATTGCAATTTTATATTCTGTAACTTGATTAAAAAGTTTTAAATTATTGAAATATATATTTTTTATTATATTGATTATTATTTTTTACTAATAATATACAAGAACTTCAAAATTATTGGTATTATCGTTAAATAAAATAAAAATCTGTAAGTTGATAATAAATTAATAATATATAATAATATTATAAAATTTTAATTTTGTAAATTTAAGAGTTTTACATGTTGCATTAATATTATATTCATAAAATATTGCTAATTTAAAGACATTTTTATTATATCTATTTTGTTTTAATTCACCAAAAGTGGATTTGCTTTTAATAAATTGTGATATTTAAATCTCTATTTAACTAATCAAGCATATATTTTTCTTGGTAATAAATCAATGCACAATTATTATTAATAATAACAACATTGCAATAAATCCATTTATTCCATTTGTCTCAATGTTTTAAAGAATTTTGATGCTTTGCGGTTAATTTTTTACTTTGTGAACAAAAATACCAATTTGTAGTCATGTTTTTTCTGGATAAAACGCTTATATATTTTTTTGAAATATTAGGTTTTAAATTAAAGTATTTTTAGAAAAAAATAAAACTTACTCTTCAATGGACTCAACCAAAATGTCTGCCACTTTTTTGTTGAGTTATTTAATGTATAAATGTCAATTTGACATTCAAAACAGAATTATAATATATTTTCCACTTGCATCTTATCTGTTGGTTCGATTATTTCCAAGAAATCGTATTATCCTCAAGCTCAAGTGACCCTTTTCTTTACACCTTTTTTTTTTTTTTGGTAAACAGTTCTAGTATGACAATTAGTATAAGTGCGATAATGATTATCATATTTTTCGTTCCAGAACCCATGAATTCACGCAAAGATTTTGTTGGTCAACAAGCCGGTACATGAAATTGTTGTAGTAGTCATGTTTAAAGAAGTTTCTATTATGCTTTTGAATCGTTTGCTATTTTAAATCATTTAGTATTTTAATGAAATCTTTCTTTTTTAAAGAAGTGACGCAATCGATTCCCACTGGGATCATAGAGAGGATATGATTATTGATTGTATAAGATATGTAATATACATAATTCCCACGAATTAATAACCTGTTACATAATCGGCTTTTATGTGAGAATGATCAAGTATATATATATATATATCTTTGTTTTTTTCAAGAAAATATACGAATGGTAATACGGTTTGTTTTTGGTTTAAGGTAAAAGAGGAATTATTTGAACTTAAAGCTTTATCCTAAATTGTACGTATTTATAATTCAAAAATACACGTATTTAAATACATATAGTATGATTTACTTTCTCAGCGCAACATTCCAAAAAATGGCATCAACTACTCAACAACCACCACCAACACAAGAACCGGCATCGCTACGTAGCAAAAAAGATGCAAAATTTCCAAAACCCAAAATATCCGTCCACGATCCACTCCACTTGATTAAACGAGTTCGTCACTCGATTCGTAATTTTCCTCTGGAGTTACTTCCATTAGCGGTTGTAGTTACGGCAGGACTAAGTGGTGCTACGTTTGCCATGATTCATAAATGGTATACTGATCCTAATCTGAGAAAGTTTCCGATGAGTAAGAAAGCTGCTTGATTGTGAAATATGTAAATACATATAGCGATAGTGAGCTAAATTACGTTTATATATAAAAAAGTAATAGTTTATTTTTAGCTGAAATAATTAGCTCTCGTAGCTCAGTTGGTTAGAGCGTGGTGCTAATAACGCCAAGGTCACAGGTTCGACCCCTGTCGGGAGCATTATTCTTTATTTTATTTTTAAAAAATATTTCAAATTATAAATGTATATATAGTGGCTCTCAAAATTATGGAATTGTATATGCAAGTTTATTAATAAAATATAGTAAAACTGAAAGTTTGTTTTCGATTTATTAATAAATAGTTTTTATTTATATATTAAAATAAAAATTATATTTCTTCTATATTTTTTAGATTTAATCTAATAAAATTGTTTTAATTACAAAGTTATTTGTGAAAATTTTTAAATAACTTTACAATTAAAACAAATTTGTTAAATTAAATCAAAAATATATGTTGAAATATAATTATAAATTATAATTTTTATTTTAATATAAAAAAGAAAACTTATATATAAAACAAAATTTTAAGTTTATTATATTTATTAATAAAATTTTATATATAATCTTAGAGTTAATATATATTAAATATATTTTACATATTTAAAAAATTTGTTTTTTTAAAATATTTAAATAAATTTTTATTTTTTATTAGATATTTTTCTGAATTATTATTTTATTTAAATTTTAATTAAATAAATTTTTAATTCAATTATAAATTCCTAGTTTTTTTTAAAATTATTTTGGTAAATTTCTAAATTTTATAATTATTTATCAGAAAATTTCAATATTTGTTAATAATTAATTATTAATTAATTTAATTCTTAAAAAAGAGTAATTATAATAAAATTTTTATATAATATAATAATAGAAAAAGTAATAAAATATTATATCAGAATATACAAAACTAAAAATAATTTTGTAATTAATATAATCTAATAACAATCTATAATAAGCTAAATTTATAAAAAAATATTAATAATAAATATATTATATCTGCAAAAAATATAAATATAGCAAAAATAAATTTAAATTTAAAAAGCTAGTTATATTAAAATATTTTACTTATAATATATATATAACTTTTTAACTAAATAAATTAAATAATAACAATTTTAAATAATACTAATTATTAATTATTAAAATACTATAATTAAAAATTGAATAATATATAAAATATATTTAATTATATAAAAAATAATATTTATTTTCGTTATTAATAGTATTTAATATTTTTTTTAATTAAATAAATCAAAGAATTACTAATTATTTTAAATAATAATAAATTAGTTTATTTAATATTTTTAAATCAAAAATAATAAATTCAAATAATTTTAATTAAAATATTAGATTTGAAATTTTATTATATTTTATTAGTTATTAATATAATTAAATTATATAAAATTAATTCAATTAGTTTTTAATATATATATATCTTTATAATAAATTACTAAAAATATCATAAAATTAAAATTATCTTTCTATAATAAAATTTTTATTATTAGTAAATATTTTTTATTTTTATATCAAAATAAAGCTAAGAATCTATATATTTTTGAATTTAATTTCAGGAATATTTTGAACTATAAAAATAATTATATAACTATTTATAATTAATATTTGATAATTTAAATTTTTAATTATAAAAGTTAGTATAACTATTGTTACAAGTTTGTTCACTAATCGTTAAATTAGCTTACAAACGAGAACCTGGGTTGGGAGAGGATATAAACTGA
>CAJVPL010002047.1:0-10573 GCA_910591945.1 Ambispora gerdemannii
TATAAAAGAAGAGATCTATAAATGTATTAACTAATTAATCTACACAGTATTACTAAATATAGTTATATATGTGAAACTTTAATATTAATGTAGAACATTTGTGATCGAAATTGTAAATCTCAGATTTAGGGTAATAAAAGTATATAGAAATAGGAAAAGAGAATAAATATGATATTTAGGGTATAAATATAAGATTTAGAGTAATAATAAAAGTGAAATAATTATATGATTAAATAAAAATAATAATAATAATCAGGTGATAAATGATAAAAATTAAGAAAAAGAGAATTTCGTATAATCAAATAAAGATTATCAAATTAGAGAAACTTATATTACTATGGTAATAATAGTAATAAAAAAAACTTGTTAATAAAAACTATTATTCTTATCATGCATATTTCTTAATTATAAACTTAACTTAATTCATAATTTTTCTTATAATTATAAGAAAAAATCTGTATAAAGATATTTTATTATACAAATACTATTAAATGAACTAGAAAAACAATATATAAATTTCTTATTAATATTTTTATCATAATTTTAATATTATAATACTTTTTTTTTTGAAAAATATTAAAAATATATTTCTTATTACATCTCTTTTCAAAATTATCTTAATACATTTTCTTTAATTTATATTATTTTTATCTTTATATTTCTTTTTATTCTTATTTTTTTTATATATTTATAATATTTTTATCTGAATGAATCTTATTATATATGAAAGAATATTTTATTAAAATATTAAAAAATTTATTAACTAAATGGAGTAATTTCTTATTCAACTCAATAAATTATAATTAAAATAATAATAAATAATAATATTTCATTATAATTCAAAAACTCAATCAATATTTTGAATTTTTAATAATTTATCTTTAATAATATAATTACCTTTGAATTATAATTATTAATATTATTCTTTGAAATATTTGATTGTTCAGAATTTTTCAAGATTAACTTTTTATAAAGAAATTATAATTTTTCTAAACCAATAATTAAAATAATAAAACTAACTAAATTCATAAACTCAGTATTAATAATAGAGATTATTATAAAATAACAAATATTAATAATAACAAATAATAAATAGAAACAAAATTAAAGAAATAGTAAAAAAATTTTGTTAAAATATAAATAAAAAACAAAAATTAGAATTCTACTTCAAAATTAGAGTAATACTCCATAATCAATTATCAAAATATTAAAAATACTTATAATAATTGAAGAAAACTATTTATTGAAAAATTGAAAAACAAAATTTTGTGAATAATTGCAAAAAAACTTTTAAAATATTTAAAATCAAGAAATATCTATTACAAAACACAATTAATTTGACATTTTTATGAATATAATTAAATTTTTCTATAATTATTATTCTTGAAAAGCAAACTTTGATGACTATAAAGTGAATATAACTATGAGAAGTTTTTTTATTATATTTATATCAATTAAGCAAAAAAAGTCAATAAATATAAAAACAAATTCAAAGTTAATTTTGCAAAGCAAAATCTTTGAAGAAGATTCTTACTCATAAAAAAAACTAAGTGAAAGAATCTTTATTATTATTATTATTACTAATTATATTATATTATCTTAGTTCTGGAAAGCTTTATATAAATATAAAGAATTAAACTTTTAAACTATTCTTATTATTTATTTTTTTATATTTTTTTCTTTTTTTTATTCTTTTACAACACTTCTATATTATTATCTCTTTTTAAATAAATATAATTCCTGTAAAAATTAATATAAGTTTTAAATATTTTTCTTTTTCTTTTAATATTTTTATCAATCTATTATTTTTTTAATTTAGATTTAGATTTGTAAGTTAATTTAATAATTAGTAAATAATTTGTAATAATATAATAAATTATATTATTTATATTTATAATAGATAATAAAAAAGTTTAATTTATTATTAATAAAGTTATTAATTCTTTTCTTATTATATTTTTCTTTATAAAAAAATATTTATTTACTTTTTAATTTCTTAACTTTATTTTATTAATTTTTAAATAATTACTCTTCTTGAATACATGAATTTTTTATATAAAAATTATTATTATAATTAATTTTCTATCTTAATTTATTGAGATATTGATTAAATATCACTTGAATTTTGTAATAAATGCTTTCTGTCATATATATAATTTAAATTTTCTTATTCTTAATTTTATCTTAACAAAAGAAATCAAAATACTATTTATATTAGTAACTTATAAAATAATTTATATATTATAATAATCTTATTAGAGAATTTTTGCTATAATATTTATATATAAGATGAAATCTTATTATAATTATTATTTACTTTTTAAATTATTATTTCTTAAATTAATAATAATTAATAAGACTATAATCAAGTTAGCTAATCTATTTAGTATCTTATAATAAGTACAAAAAACTAAAATAATTAATAATTCTTATTTTTCTTTTATTATCCTTATTTAATTTTAATATTTTTTTGATAAAGCTTAAAAATTATATAAAAAATATATTATTGTATATTTTATTTCTTATTTTATTGAATATTTAATTTTATTTAATTATTTTATATATTTATATTTTATTAATTTATATTTTATTATATAGTCAAATCTCTTTATAGTTATCACCTCCAGGAAAGCAAAATTTGATAACTATAAAGAGAATATAACTATAGAGAGATTTTTTACTATATTTATATATAAATAGAAAAGCAAACTAGAATAATTATAAAGATGTGTGACTATAAATAAATGTAATTATAAAGAGATTTGACTATATTCTTATTAAATATTATATTTATTTTTATATTTAGTTATATTATTAATTATATAATAGTTAAAAAATATGAAATACTAAAAAAATAATATTTAATTTATTTTATACTAATTAAAAAAAATATTTTAGATATTTTAATAATATTTATTTTATATATAAGTAGTACTTTATTTGATAACAAGCAATATTAATTAAGTTAGTTAAGTTATCAATCAATATTAATAGTTAAAAGTTAGAAAGTAACAAGTAATTATCTTATAATTTTTCTTTAATATTTAGTATAATTTTTGTTATAGACTTGGAATAATTTATTAATATTATTATTTTTATATTATATTTGTATAATCTATATATAAAGTATCAACTAAAATAATAGTAAAAAGTATAATAATAAAGAGGTTTTGTTAATAAAATTATTTTAAACTTATTAATTATATATTATAATTCTTTTAGTAATAAACTTAATTTTTTTTATAATTCTTTTTATAACTATAAGAAAAAACTTATATAAAGATCTTTTATTATACAAATACTATTAAAAAACTGGAATAATAATATAAAAAGCTTTTAATTTATTGATAATACTATTATAAATTTGTTTACTAATATTAATTTATAAATTTAAACAAGAGTTAGAAAAGAAAATTAAATAAATAAATATAATACTAATAAAAATATCTATATCTTATTAATTTTTATTAAAATTATAATAGTTCAAAGAAATAATAAAAGTATGAGAAAATTATAAAAAAGTAAAAATTGAAAAAATAAAAAAGTAATAATAAAAAAGAAATTTGTTATGATAATTAAGTTTTAATTCTTAAATACTAATTATTTATACTTGTATTAAGTATTTCAAAACTATAATAATATAATTAGTAATAACAAAAATAACAAAAATCAAATATCAAATATCAAATAACTAATTAAAAACAAAAAATATTTATTTTGAATTATTAATTAAAATTCAATAATAGTATTTTGATAAACTTAATATAAATCAAAATCACTTATATTTAAGCTTTAAAAAATAAATATAAATTTATTTGATAAAAGATTTTTGTTTTATTGTAATATTATTTTTAATTATAACTTGTTGAGTCAAAGCTTTTAAATAAATAATTAAAAGATAAAATAAAAATAAATAGCAAGATAAAAAAGATAAAAAAATAAATATCAAGATAAAAAAGTAAAGTAACTAGATGAAAAAGATAAAAAGAATAAAATAACTAGTTGAAAAAGATAATTAAAAAATAAGAAGATAAAAAAGGTAAAAAGGGTGAAATATCTAGATAAAATAATATGAATAATATTTTATCAAGCTATTTTTGCTATTATATTTATTTTATACTATTTTTGGATAGTTTTATTTTGGATTTTTGTAATGTTTTGTGAAGTAAAGAAAATTATGTTATTACTATAACAGCACACTTCACAAAGCATTACACTATCAATTCACTCCTGCCTAAATCTATATTGTAGTAGTGATTGGAAGGGAACACATCAAAAAGGTTTCTACTGAAATTCTCGGTTTTTATTGTTCACTATCAGAAAAAAGCACATGAGTTTGGATTTGGATGGTCAGTTCAGTGATGGATCGATAGTCAGGCAGTAAAAATATTATTTGCTTTGGAATCCTAATTGACGAGTACTAGAATCCTAGTTGACGAGTACTAGAAACATATTCCGAAAATTCAATCAATCAGCCTATCTCTTGGAGTCCCGCTCTTAAATTTCCGGATAGAGGCATAATTGTGAATGAAATGTAAAAATTAAATATGATCATCTTTTCATGTAATTTGCATAATCTTTGCCACATTTCGGGCTTAATTTTTTAACCATGTGCATGTGGCATCGGAAAAAATTTTAGACAGCATGGAATTGAGACATTGGCAAAAATCATGTTTAGTTTGCAATAAAGAGCTTCGGAATTACGAATGGGATAAATTCAAGTTCGCAATCGGAAAATAAATATGTAAATGGGTTGAATTTCTCCGATTGACACATCATACACATTTTATGTTCGAAGCCGATAACTTTTTTTATTTGGAAAATAGTACATGTACATGTATATGAATGTTCCACTTTGATGACATATTGATGTTTGATAATCATGCATTGCGCCTTGTACAACGATAATCTGATACATATAACGATAACCTCAATAGCTTCCTTACAGTGGTTTTTTCATATAAAGATGAGAGGAGAAAAAAAAAAGTCATCTACTGCTACTCATTTGTCCACTCCTAGGCTTACTAGACCTACTACTCATTCGTCTACTTTTGTTAGTTCATCCACTGCTACTCATTTGCCCACTTCTAGGCTTACTAGACCTACTACTCATTCGTCTACTTTTGCTAGTTCATCCACTGCTACTTTGCCTACCAAGACTACACTTCTCTGTCTTGTCCACGGCGAACCCATATATTGTTATTTCTCAGTCACGGTACAAAATAATGAGACCGTTGAAGATCTTAAGAGATTAATTCTGAAATACGAACGCTTCGATGGAATGCCTGGAAGTAAAGCATGGCAACTTAAACTATGGATCGTTAATATCCCTTTCGACTCGCAAGACCTCGGTAAATCTGACGTAGACATTATGAATACGCTAAACGGTCAGAGGTTTCTTCCTCCAAACAAAGTTGGAGATGTGTTTAACATGCAAACTATCGAAGATCGAATACAAGTTATTATCGAATTGCCTGCTTCTATGGGTAAGTGAATAAGAGAATTTCATGGATAAAATCAAAATAATTATCACAGCGGAAATACGTTTTAAGGCGACGTTCACACTGTTCTAATTTTATGCTCCTAATATGTTTACTTAGAGGAACATACCAATATAGTTGAATTAACGAGACAAGCATTTGAAGCACTCACGACACAAAACCAAATGTTCACTGAAGTTGTTAGACAATTCACTAAAGTTGTTGAAAGGTAAATAGGTTTTGTTTGCATTTCTCCTATCTTTTTCAGCTTCATATTTGTTTTTAATTTCAGGCAAACGAAAAAACCTACTGTATCTCTTTCAACGATGAAGCAGACGGAATTGGATGAACTGCTCGATAAATTCCATCTTCCTATAATTACAGTCGATATCGATGATTATGATGTGGATTTAACGAGAAACGAGAACACAGAACCATTCACCTGGGACGCACGAAATGAAAATCAACAAGCAGATGACAGTAATGAAGATGATGTTATCAAGGAAGGATACATTAATTATTTAAAGAGAAACATCCGAGTTCCCTATGGAAGTGATTTTTATGACACTAAATCCAAAAAGTCACTTTTGTCATTAAAATATGACGTGCTTCCTTTCGAAATAAGTGGGACGACAGATGTGGTGATTGCAAATAAAAGAAATGCCGTTGGTCGTAATTTGGCTCGTGGAATTCAGGTTGGATTTAAATTAAAGAAGGCGATCCAAGATTCTCACATTCCTCAAGCCATTGGACAGCTCTTCACGGCAAATATTCGCTCAAACGAAAATGTATTCATCGTTCTTACCGATTTGAACGACGAATGGATTTTTTTCTGGCTAGAAAATCGGGAAAATAGTTTAAAGATTAAGCATTTTCGAGTCGATCTACGTGTTGCGATCTCCGTTATTGAGCATGCACTTCAATGCACTGCTGGTTTCCCACTTGTTTTACGAATAAACTTCCATGATTTCCGGGAACATGTGCGTGTAGGCGGTGTAGGTAATGTAGCATCTGAGGGATCTGAGGGCGAGAATGATGGGCTGGAGTTGTTTCTTAATAGACCTAAGGTTGACCTTGAGTTTGAGGATGATGTCGCAAATATGAAGGATGTGTATGATGTGATGACTGAAGAAGAGATATGTAATTGGAAGATAAAACGAGCACTAAGGCTTTTGTGAGAAACACCTGAATTTCAATCATTACAATCAGATAATGATTACATGAACATGTATTCATAATTGATCGGTGTGTGATAAATGAGAATTTGCGGATTGGGGGCATGTTACATTTTTTTATCTTGATTTTGGCTTCTTGTGAAGTTCTTTTGTCTCAAAACCAAATTATAATACTGCGTAGCGTATCACGTGAGCGCTTTGTTGCGAGACCCTGGGTCAGGAACTTTATTTAGTATCGAAAAATAAATGTATTTTTTCACATCTCGATATAATTAATAAAGCATTTGTTAATCCACCCACATCAAGCTTTATCGTTATCGTTATCTTATTAACGTGTATACTGTATGCGGTGTGTAACTACAGTCGACTCTCGATATAAAGACCATGCAGATCCTATTGTAAACAATATAAATTCAATAGAATCTGCATGGTCGTTATATCGAGAGTTGACTGTTCTGAAATAAAAATTATCACAATAACAGTTTAATCGCGGTTGATCTATGGTTGATAATTCCCTATGTAAATATCACAGGGCGATTCACAGTAATATCACTGTTCAGATTTGGTCTCTTGCCCACTTACTTCATTCATGGCATGGTCAGATAAAAAGTGAGATCAAAAGTCACACTCGAGCAATACAAAATATTATTTATTCTCATCTTTCATATGAAAAAAAATGCCAAGAAAAATCACATGACTCTGATCGTTTCCTGTTTTTTATTAAGACTGGCCACGAATTATGTGAGTGCCAAAATTAATCTCCAAAAAATCTGATCGAATTGAATCATATTTGTGTTATACAATAGAAGTTTATGAGAACTCATTAAACCGAAAATGCAAACGCAAGAATCCATCACTTGCAATCACGAGAAGGAAACCAATCATCGAGTTAAGAAAGAGCTTGATAGTTTACATCAAAAATTACTTGAAAACATAAGGAGCGATCAAAGCAAATGAGAAATTGTGCAGTGAGATCCAGCAATAGAAATTGCAACTACGAGAAACAGAAAAAATTTTCACATCTTTGAGATCAAACTCTATTCATTAAAAAGATTCAAAAGTGTCCCAATCTATATGTATGCTCAAAGGGCCATCTGTTACCTTGGTGAAATCAAAAACCACAAAATATTGATCTCGCAAATGCTTATTAATAAGCTTGGATGTTTTTTTGATTATCTATATACAATCTGTAGGGAGTGGAGTGAACTGGATTCATATTATAACGGAGCAAGGGATCAATCAAATTGAAACCACTCCAGACGGATTTTGCTCCAATACTCCGGAGTATCTATAAAAAGATAAAAAATTTATAATTTTAAAAAAATACAATTTATAATTCTAAAAAAACAATAAAAAATTTATAATTTATGACTTAAAAAATAGAAGCTTCAATATCAATTTCTTTTATATTTTTGTTACATACTTGCTGAATATGACTTTTTAAGCACATTACTGTATCTGGTTTTAAGTTGCATCAAATTTCGGTTATTGTATTTGCTGTCATAAAAAATACCTGTTCTGAGAATATACTTGAATCTTGTATACTTAAATAACATGATGCTATATTTGCAAGAACTGGAAAATCTCTTTTAAAACAACATTACCAATCTAACAGATCTGAGTCAATTGGTGTTGCAATATATCGATATTAAGTAATTTTATCTTTAATAAATATTTCATTGGTAGTTTGCTTCATAAGAAATGATTAAAAAAATTATTTGTTACCTTATAATTATAAATGTGCAGGAATTATTATTGTATTTTGGCTTAGTAATATATCATTTTTATAAAATATCATTAGCTTTTGCAATAATATTATAGTTTTATTATCGGTCACAGATCATGTCCGTTAATTTACAAACAACTGTCTTAAAGAGATTATTATTAATGTTACACATAAATTTCTTAAAGAAAAAGTAATGAAAGTAATTTTTATCTATATGACAACTCTTTCAACTATAAACAACTTGTTCCGTCTTACTAATAAAAAAAATAATCAATATTTGTTTCTTATTTTTTATCTATTTTTTCCTGAATAAAATTGTTATAATATAAAAGAATCTTTGCTCAAAGCTACGAAATTATCTTAAGTAATCATCATTTATCTTAAGTCTGTTAATTCACAGACAACTGTCTAAAAAAGAGATCGTTATTAATATTATATATAATTTCTTAAAGAAAAAGTAATAAAAGTAACTTTTATCTATATGACAACTCTTTCAACTATAAATAACTTGTTCTGTCTTACTAAATAAAAAAATTAATCAATATCTGTTTTTTATTTTTTATCTATTGTTTCCTGAATAACATTGTTATAATATAAAAGAAATTTTGCTCAAAGCTACGAAATTATCTTAATATTAAGTGATTATTATTTATCCAAGTCTATTAATATATCGATATAAAGAAAAATAATAAAAGTAACTTTTACTTGTATCAACTATCACTATAAGCTAACTCATTCCATCTTGATAAATAAAAAAATCAAATAATTTGTTATTTATTTTTTTCCCAATAAAATATCATTATCACTATCATTACCATTATCACTATCACTATCACTATTATTATCATTATATATATTGCTATAATTTTTAAGCTTTCTGAGTTCTATTAATTGTAACATTTAAAATAAGCTAAATATGAATGAAGAAAGAAATTACCAGTTCAAGTCAGCGTGAAGCATCTTTTTTTCTAAATGAAAATTACTTTGATTATATCAATCTTAATAAAAATGATGATCTATCTGATAATGATAATGATAATGATATTATGAGTTTCATTAGTGAAAGTATAGTATCTGATAGTATTGCAAATGGTTGTAAAAATTGCAAAATTGAAATACAACCATTTATCTGTGATGAAATAGGTTTTGAAAAAGCATATACAACAGTTAATGCATATGAAAATGAAGACTTTTCTTGGAAGAATATTAATATAAAAATCAAAGATGACAATATAAATTCAACATCAACGCTAGAGTTAGAATCAGAAACAACAGAAGAAAGAACATATTTAATTGAAAATACTGATACATCTCATCAAAATTTAACTTCTTGTATTCTTTTAGATATAGTAAATGGGCATACACAATGCTATTCAAACAAAACAAAAAGACAAAGATCTTTAGCTCAATTAATTGAAATATGAGAAATAGACAAAGAAATATTTTTGAAAGCAAAGGAGAAAAATGAACTAGATTCTTTAGGTGTTTGTTATGCTCATTTTATATATGATCAAAATTCACTTTACTAACCACATAGTAAAAAATTGCGATCTATTGAAAAAAGTTGGATTTATCATCATTACTATTTATTTTGCAATAAGTATAAATTTTTTTTTAGTTGAGGAAAAATATATATTCAACACTCAATACATATAGCTAATTATAATGTGCAAACATCTTGTACTGGTCTAAAAGTTTGTTTAGCTTTTTCTTTCAAAGAGCCACCAAAAAATAATTCTAATGATAAGAAATCAGATGAACATCAACCACGTTATATATGTTCTGAATGCTTTAATTTAGAGGGAGGTTACTTTTTTGAGAGAAATAAATATGGAAATAAATCTCTTTTTTCGTGTGAAAATAAATATGACAATGATATCACTGAAGCATTAGAACTTATAGGACATTGAATTCTAAATATTTCAAAATCAGCAAAACTAGAATATAAAAAAGAACTTTTAGTAAATTTAAGTTCAATATTATCAACATTTGATAAAACAACTTCACATTATATTAAGTTTCCAAGTCTTTTATACATAAAAGCTGCTTTAAAATTAAATCAGATAAATATTGTTACCATAGTAATATAAATTTCTCTAATTCAATAATCTTTCTTTGATTATGCGAAATTCCCTTTTTCTTAATTTTTATAATTTATTACCTGATTATCATTATTTTTATCCAATCGTATA
>CAJVPL010002048.1:0-10573 GCA_910591945.1 Ambispora gerdemannii
TTAGAAACCTTTGCTAATATTTATAATTCATTCTCTTTACTTAAGTTTAATTACCCCTCTCCCAACATCATATGCTTGTAGTGATTCTCAGTGAAACCCACTATTCAGAATCGCTGTAACATTAGAAGACTTCTTTTGCATTTAAAATTATTTTCTTTACAATAATTACATTTAATTTTATTATATTTACTTTTTTTTACAATAATTATCACATATATCATTATTATAATATAAATATTAATATTCATATAATATATAAATTTCTTGTCATTTTAATTTATATTCTTTTTTGTTATATTTTTTAAATATTTATAATTTTTAATACATTTAAAATTTTTATGACAATTTATACAATAATATTCAGTAAAACAAAAATTTTTTATTAATGAATTTTTATTATTATATTTTTTTAAAGTATTTATTTGTATTATAATTTGTTCAAAATCTTTTATTTTTTTTAAAAAATATAAATCAAATTTAATTGAATATATATTTATATTTATTTATCTGTCATTTTTTTCTGTCATATTAATTAAAACATATTTTCAAATTTCTAAGATTATGAGAATTATAATGATATCAATTTTTTGAAATTTTAATTATTAGTTAATAAGATATTGTTGTTTTTAATTTATATATTACAAAATTCAAATGCAGAATTTAAAGTCTGATTTTTTTATTGTTCAACTTTGAGCTTAAATATATCTGTCAGTTTCTGTTCAAAATGGAAAAACTTATATTTTCAGATTTCTTAGGTTATAAGAATTATAATTATATTAATTTTTTTAAAATTTTAATTGTTAATTAACCAATTAAATTAAATTTAATTATTCTGAGTCAAAATTTTAAGAATCAATCAGAGTTATTTATTTATTTAGTTCACAAAACTACCTCATCAGTTACAAAACTACTTTTTAATTAATATATTAGTCACAATTTGACAAAACTATCAACTTTTTAATATAATTAGTTTAAAATTTTTTTAATCCAATCAGAGTTTCTAAATATTGTGGCTTACCGTTAAGGATAATAATATTGAGAAAGTTTTTTTATAATAATTTTTTCTTCTAAAGATTTTCATAAAAAATTTTTTACTCTCAATAGTATGCATTTTAAATTAAATAAATTATATTAGAATATCAGTAAACTCTTATTAAATATGATCAAAATTAACAATTATATTAAGTTTTTTGAAAATTAAACATATATAAAATTAATAATTATAATAAAAAAAAATCAAATATATAATTCAGATAAAAATTAAAAAAACAGATAATTTTTAATAAATCTATATTAAAATATTTATTTCTTATGCTAAAGGAAGAAATTTTGAACAAGAAATTTATAATAAATTAAATAATATAAATTTTATAAAATATTATTATATAGAGTGAGTATATTATAAAATATTTGTTGAATTATATATATCTTGAAGTTATACTATCACTAAGATAAAAATTAAAAGTACAATATGTATCATGATCATACCAATACTATGAGATGAATGTTCTTTTTATCTGAAACTTACAGAGTTGAATGTCTGGATTGTGATGAATAGGATATATGTATAAAATAATTGAAAGTAGATCATATATCTTATAATTCAAAAAAGAATTATAAGAATGTTCTTATTTTATCTTAATAATAATGAAATAAATATTTATTAATATATTTATATTTTTTTATTTTAATAATAAAGAACAAAATAATGATGGTATAAATTTAAATGGATATATTACAAGTATTTTATTTGTAATTTAATATAAATATTATAAATATAAAAAAATTGAATCAAATATTGTTTGAAAATTAGAAGATGTTCTTTTAAGAAAAATCAAAATACAATTAGAATACTTGTAATTCCAAATAAAAATAATTTTATATATAGAATAATAGAAGCTGCTAAAAAATCTTCTTGTAATATTATATTAACTAATAGAAATAATATTATTATAGATTTATTAGAATTTACTAAAAATAAATTAGAAAATAGAGAAGAATTATTGATAAATAAAATAGATTTATTAGAAAATATGATAGAATTAAAAAATATAAAAGTAAATAATAGATTAGATAAATCAGATAATAATAGAATAGATAAATAATTCTTTTATTTATTTCTATTATTTCTTATTTTCTTTTTATATAGTATATATATTTATATTTAGAATAAATAATATAGATTTTATTAATAAAATTATAGATTAATATTCATTATTAGCCAATTAATTTTGTTATATTATCATATTAAATTAATTAATTAATCTTATTGCATAATTGTCATGTGAAATTTATAAATTAATATTCATTATTAACCAATTAATCTTGTTGTATTATCATATGAAATTTATAAATTAATATTTATTATTAATCAATTAATCTTGTTGCATTATTATATGAAATTTATAAATTAATATTCATTATTAACTAATTAATCTTATTGTATAATTATCACGTGAAATTTATAAATCAATATTCATTAATTAAGTGAGTTTAATTTGATAATTAGTTAATAAATATAAATAATTTTTTTTGATTTTGAATAATAAATGTTACAATATTTTTTATTGATGAATTTTCTTTTAAAATCTCAACAACTTTTATATGATATTGCTTATTAAAAATATAAGATATTTAAAACTAGGTGTTAAAGATGATGCAATTTGAGATAGCATATTGATATAAGTTTTAAATTTAGTTAGTTTGAAGAAAAAAGATATGTTATTATTAAATATTATTAAGTTATACTATCACTAGGATAGCAATAATTTTTTAACAAATTTTTATATTAAAAATATCTATTTCTTATATAAAAGATATATTAAAAAAATTTATTTTCTTTAAATAATATTTTTTTATATTAAAGGATGAGAATTTAAAAAAGAAATTTTTAAAAAATTAAATAATGTGAAATGTATAATATGTTATTATATAGAGTAAATAATTATTTATTAAATATTTGTTAAGTTATTATATATCTAAAGTTATGCTATAACTACTTTATAATTATATATAAATATATATACTAAAGATAATACATCAACTATTGCAATATAATAACAAATAAAGCATCATTTAGTTGTAATTAATCTCAACTTATAAAATTTTGAAGTTGCAACATGTTGCAACAAGTGACAAATAAATATCATGTACTTGCTGCACTATCTCTAATATATATTATGATAGCTATCAATATATATTTGTATATGAATATTCTTTTTATCTGACAAAAATTGAGAGTGTATCATCCATCTGTTGTGAATAGAATATATAAATAAAATAATTGAAAATATATCGTATATTATATAATTTATAGGTGAATCTATAAAAAAGTTATCCTTTAAAATAACAAGAGTTATATGAACATTCTTATTTTATTTTGATAACAATGATATAAATATTTATTTATTTTTTTAGTGAATGAGAAGATAAAGAGAATAATATAAATGAAAAAATTACAAGTATTTCTTTTGTAATTTAATATAAAAATTATGAATATAGAAAAATTAAATCAAAAATAGTTCAACAATTAGAAAGAGTTCTTTTACAAGAGCTCCAAAATACAATTAGAATACTTGTAATTCCAAATAAAAATAGTTTTACTAATGGAGTAATATATAGAACTAATAGATCAAAATATAATATATTATTAGTTGATATAATTATAGATTTATTAGAATTTACTATAAATAAATTAAAAAATAAATAAGATTAATTAGAAATTAGAAAAGAATTATTAAAAATTCATTAAAAATATTATAAATTATATTAAAAAAATTAAATTAGAATTAAATAATATAAAATTAAATAATAAAATATATAAATAATTTTTTTATTTATTTTTAATATTTTTATTTTTGTATATAATATATATTTATATTTAAAATTAAAAATATAGAATTTTATTGATTTTATTCATTCACAAATCAATATTCATTATTAACTAATTGATCTTGTTGTATTATCATGTGAAATTTATAGATCAATATTTATTATCAATCAATTAATCTTGTTGCATTATTATGTGAAATTTATAGATCAATATTTATTATCAACTAATTGATCTTGTTGTATTATCATGTAAAATTTATAAATCAATATTTATTAAAAGCAAGCTAACTCAAACTATTGATAAAATTATAACATAAAAGATTGAGGAAGCAAACTGCAACATTAAGCCAGATCAAGCTATAAATAAACTCTTAATATAGAAGATTGAAAAGAGTTTCAAAACTTAAATAGAAAAGCTAGATAAAAATTATAATTCTGAGTCTGAGAATGAATTAAAAAATATTATATATATTCTTAAAACTGTAATCAAGAATCTTGTTACTATTAATGATATATAAATCGTAAGATGTAATCTTATTTTTTTGTCTCCTCTGATTCACCCATCAACTTTATGATAAAGCCAATCTGGTAGCATAACCTATCTCAACTATTTTATTGCAATGGAAATCAACTATAAACACTAATTCAATATGTACAAAAATGACATCGAATTTAAAAATCTAGAAGCTTTAAAGTATCATATAGAGTAGGATTATAACCTAAATCAGGAAGTATTTTATAATCAAAATTAATCACAATCACCAAACTGATATATATTATATTGCATGTATCCTGATGATTAAAATCATCCACTATTGTCAATCTGATATATAATATATCACATGTGTTATGACAATAGAAATCTGATACTGTCGTCTGTGTCGTAACGATAAAAATCTGACACCATCATCTGTATCGTGATGACAAAAATTTGACACCATCATCTGTGTCATGATGACAGAAATCTGACACTGTCATCATAACCTAAGTTAAGTGAAAATAACATAATTATGTTATTTTCACTATGTAGTATATAAAATTTTTACAAGTAATAAATGATAAATTTTTTAAGAAGAAAACTTTTAATTATAACTATTAAAAAAATTTATTCTGAAATATTATTAAGATATTATACTCTTAAAAAATTAAGATTAAGTAATTCCTTTTATATTAATTCAGGCTTGAATACAAATGGAAATGCTAAAACCAGTAATGATTTTTTGTCTCTCAGAATATTTATTTAATTTCATGTTGTTAAGATAGTAGCAACATGTCACAATTACCAAAACTCTGCAAATCAGAATATGAATATGTATATGATCTTTAAATATTGTAAATACATTTTGGACCAGTGGTGCACAGAACCACCATATATTTTTTCACACCAACTTTTTTAGAAGGCTAATTATACGGTAAAAGTTGTACCGCTATCACTTCTGTATATAACGCAATAAATTATATTTTCTTACTATAAATTTATACTAACTTTCGTGCTGTTCTTAAATTTCGTGATGTTGCACGGCTTAAAGTACCATTCCCTGTAAATATTGTGCCACTCAAGTCATTCTCTTAGTAATAAGACAGGAACAGTACTATACAGTAAGTTGTACAAAAATTTGAAGTGGGATCACTCTCAACCGAAATCTTTGCTTAAATAAATTGAATGCTAATCGTGTGAAAGTAAATTGCGTAATTGTGTTTTACAAAACTAAGGAATAATTATTTATCAAGAAGCGTAGTTTTAGAAACTCTTGGGGTCGCTACTTTCCGTTCTTTGTCGATTGTATGAAGATAATATCTCACAACTTGATGTTATTGAATGAATTTATTGTTTTATTCTTTTCGTCATATTGTATTAATTTTAACTATTTATTAATTAGATTAACATTGTTTTATAATTTACTTGTTATTGGCGATACAAACAAACTTAATATGGTCAAATATTCTTGTCAAAAATTTCCAAGTTTTTAATTGATGACGCTTTATTGGGGCAATTTTTTTGTTTTCAAAACAAAAATAAAACGACGAATCTAAATTTGTCACTCCCGCATAATCTAATTTTTATATCATCTTATTGGAAGCGGGGTATTTGTCTTTAGGTTTACGTTTCTCCTTTCATTATTCTAATATATAGCGTTTTCAAATATGCAACAGTTGCATAACGATAAATCGAAAGTTCATGATGCTAGAATTATAATACCCCATTTGTTAATTCTATTTTTTCCATTTTCTACATTTAGGATGAGATCGACGACTTTTGTACTTTTCGGAAATTTTTGTTTGGCAAAAATGGGTATTTATTTATTCGTTCAGCCATCAAAAGCCTGTTACCACAATTATTACAAACAAATTTAGTAATTATTCTCATGCAATTATGTCATAAAGAAAATGCATGCTCCCCATTCAATGAGATATGCATTACTATTATGTATGTATTATCGATTTTATTGACTGACTCCTTGCCCAGGCCAGGTCGTTGATGGTATCAGATCCATCAACACAAGAAAAAAACATTGCGCTATGGAATACCCGTAAATTCTTAGACCTCTCAAAAGCTCTAGGCTTATGCGTGAATTCTCTATCTGTGACACGAGAAGGTTAATAGATAAAAATTTCATTGGATCGATCGGTCAATTAAGAAGATGCAAGGAATCTTATTACCAATAAAAAATCTAATTCTAAAAACGATGATTATCTGCAATAACAGTACAATTACCGATATCTAATTATTACGCAAAACAGAAATAAAAAATCTAGCACAGCTTTTTCTATCTAAATCTGTACGTATATTGACATAAATAATAAAGTTCGCAATTCTGATATACGTACGTAGTCGAATGTTACTAATGCCAATAACGACAAAATTAATGAGCTTTGTTTTATGCAGTGTTACCAAAAAACTGAACAATGAGCCCACTTTCAAATTAGCCTAAATCCAGAATTGGGCGTATGCCTAGGCGGATCTTTTTAAGAATCATCTGGACACAATATATGTACCCAAGTTTGCATATTTAAATTAATCTAATTCAACAATTACTGGCGCCCGAAGAATTGTGAATTGTGTGTGCAATGCAATCAATGTACTAAATAGTCATGTTATCAGTGGTGTCTGGAACAAAACACATATACTTGGCAAGACTGTTTCGTAGTGTGATTATAATGGTTTCCTTTTTCTGCATTACCCTACAAAAGCGTGTGTCGCGCAATTTCCGCGTTATTTTAAGGAATAAAAAAACTATAGTATTGCTAATCAATTAGGTAATTTTCTTATTTTGAGAAAAGGTTTGATCACAAAACATCTAGACACAAAATATTTGAACCATCGCGTGACTACGATTCATTTTGAAAAGATATAAAAATGGAAGCGGCAGAAAATTTTCTTGACCTTGCGACGGTTAATTATGAATAACGAATTAGTACTTACATATTCGCCCGTCGTTCATCAATGTGATAAGACGACGGGCGAGACACAACAAGAAGACTACAACTTTTTTTCAAATCATTTTTATTATTATTTTTGTTTTAATTATAGGTAATTAGAAATTTCTCAATCTTTTTTATAACTTTTTTACTTGATCTAAAGATTCCAGATATTTTATTTTCTGTAGATTTACTAATTTTAATAATCAGAAGAATCAGACACCGCACACTTTGTAAATGTAATTATCGCTAAATTACTTTGTTTATGTTTAATTGTTTGAATACTAATTTACAAATTTCCAATTTTTCAATTTTTCAATTAAACAGATAATTTAATAATATCTGAAATGAATCAATATCGAACTAAACCGCAGTAATCGATCGATTGAAATTTCTACTCGCAATGCTATTCTTACGAACCCGATGACGGCAATCTTATACAATTTATTCAAGACGTTATACGCGCAGTTTTTATATTTCGCAGTCGGCTCTTTAACAAAACAAATCGGACAAATTTCTTTAAAACAAAGTTACTATCTATGTTATTTCTTTATATGTTTTTTTGACCTCGCAAATTATGCTGATTTATCTATTAATAATAATAATAATAATAATAAATATAAGATGTATGGAACAACAGTAAACAAGAAACCTTTGCAGCAATTTTTTAAAAATGAAGCTAATGGAATACCGATATTAATGTTTTTTGAAATTTGTTATCTGTCTGAAACGTTCGCTTTGAACTAAATCATGCTACAAATGCACATATTATACATACACTCTCTAAATGTACGCTATGGCTCCCAAGCTTGTAAGACCTCTAATTATTTATTCTCTATAAATGCACGCTCTGTCCCAGGGGAGGAGAGTACACTTGAAGAGGTTTCTATGTAATTTACCTCCTTCGGTGATTGATTGTTTTTATCGTTGTCGTTATTCATAAATCTATAATTGGATAATTTACTGATTTTCCTTTATCATTGTGACCAAAAATATTTTACTTGAAGATGTCAATAATATCGAAAAGATCTAATATTTATATTATCGTAAAACGAATTTTCGAATGACTAATAGAAATTCAATGTCGAGACCATTTCAGTATAAAAAAATTTCATTGTGACTTAGACAGATGCACAATATAATAGTAATGGTTATACAGTCGCACCCTTTCTACCATCACATTTCCCTGGTCCCAGCCATTATGAAGCACAGGAAATTTGACCTCCATGCAGTCATAACCTCTTTAAAATCGACACTTTTTTCTGGTTCCGAAAGTGTGGTTATAATACAGTCACACTAATACAATCACACTCAGCTACGTATTATGAAACATAGGGAAATTTGACTTCTATACAGTCACAATCTCTTTAAAGATGCATCTGGATGCATACATCAACTCATAAATTTTTTGCCATATCGATATGATCTGATTAATTTATACTTTTTATTTATGAATAGTTTTTCTAATATAACGCAAAATATACAGAGATGTATTTAAAAAGCTGCGATTTACTTTGACTGCTAGCTTTATTGGTGTTCAGCCACGAAAAAAAAACCCCCCAGAAATCACTTCTATTATTATCGCAAAATGAAAGTTGATTTTTGTTGGTTTCCTGCAGATGCAATTAAAAGAGAAAGAAACAACGAATACGACATTTCACAAACCGCTGCCAAATCTCCGATACGTGAATTATCTTTTCGTTTAGCTTTTTATACTTACTTTACAGGTCTCGATTCTCCTCTGGTGGAGGGAATCTTTTGTAAGCTACACAGTTACCATAAGAATTCTCACCCCTTTGTATCAAATTTGGAGAACTTTTATATAAACGTAATATAAAAAATCAGTTTTCTTTGAACCGAAAGAAAGAGAATTGTTTCCTGCTCTAATACGATATTTGAAGACAGACGTGTAACTGAATACCAAGATAAAACAGACTTTTGTGCTTCTCTTGTGAAAAAAGACCAACCACGTTTCTATTTAATTAGAATCATGTTTTGATTATTCATGTGTCTTGAACCAGAAGGTGTGTCTAGCTGTGTTTTTCAAACAAGAAAACCTGAATTAGTGCGAAAAAGTACAAGAAACGTTACACCCTGACCTGGCAATTTTCAATAAAATTAAAATATCTGAGCAACTACTTTAATTAACCATATAACTTGCTTCAATCAGGACTAAGCGCATCTTATTACACATTGCTGTTGCTCCAACGAAACTTCAGGTCTATCATACGATTTACTTGAACCTCTTGACAATCATAATTTTTCGCCCAGCAATAAATAACATTCGGTTCTCTTGCTCTAATCCAAATGTGAAACAAGAACCATAAAAATTGAAGAAACTTTATTACAAGTATTTATTCTATTTGTTTATTTACCTGTACCATGCAAACACTCGGACGTAATTATTACGACATCACTCGAGTATTTGTGTAACAACAGATTATATATCGATATTCTTGATCCTATCATGAATTTTGGAGCTACTCGTGCTCATTGACGCTAACAAAGAATGAAAAATCAATTATCATAAAAAATGATAGATACTATGCATTCATACATAATATTCTTTGATAATGATCAATACAACTAAATTATTCGAGCTACCACGTAATTTAAAATTGGTAATCTTGTTTTTTAAAAAAATATCACGTCATAAATTGGCTATACGAGACACATTAAAACTTCAATCGCCTAGCCTGCAAGACCTCATGTCATAAATTAATTTTCGGGAAAATTCGCAAGAGGAGTCCGAAGACCTAAATTCGAATAATAGGCTAAAGCAAATGCTACCAAAATTGGTAGTCAAGCTCTTCCGACAAATGTGTACGCTCTATTATTATCAAACAAATGACGTATAATTACAGCAACAAAGCCAATTTCTACTGTAACAACTTCTTTCAGATCTTAGGCTATTTAAGAATTCTTTCATACTATTATTTGTTGAACAACATTGTCTTTGAATAAAGTTGAATCAATATTTTTCTTCACTAATTCATTATGAAATTAATAAATATTAATCACTAAACGCTAGAACAATCGCACAGCCAAAAATTCTTTCTAACAGTGTGAATTTTGCTGTCAAGTTCGTAATTTTTCAAATGATTTTATGGTAAGGTATCTACATGTTCATTTATATTTGTGAAACCGGGTAAATTTTATCCCTTACAAATTACGTATATTTAATGTACAGTGGTGTAATAGCAAAAAAAAATACATGTAATACGAAAAATACGAAAAATACGGGTTTTTCTCTAAGTTTTTTATTTTTACATAAAAATCATATATTTTTTCAGATTTAATTTTTATGATCCTCTAATCTAAT
>CAJVPL010002049.1:0-10570 GCA_910591945.1 Ambispora gerdemannii
TTCTAATTAACAATTAGTGTGTAACCCGTCAAAATTATGATGATATTTTTCTGAAAGAATTTAGGCAAGCATCCTTAGTTACAATAATTAATAATAATTATTTTTTTAAAATTTAATAATACTTAATAATTTATTAATAATCAATTATTAATAATACAATAATTTTTAAAATTATAGAATTATATATTATTATAATATGGATTCTTGATTAAAAATAATTAAAAGAACTATATTATTAATATTATTGAATAATTATTGAACAAGAAACTAAAATAGTTTATTGGTTAAAATTTGAGCTATTTATAATTAATTAATCAAAATGTGAAATATAACAAAAATAACTAAAACAATTCAAGTAATGATAGCAAATAAAATAATAAAAATTAATTGTGTAATAATTAAATTAGATCTAATAATTTTATATAAATATAGTATATATCTTATTCTAAAAAGTTAAATTATTGTAAAATAATAATCTCTTCTCAATAAACTTCAAAATTATAACTTATCTTAAGTTATATATTATATTAATTTTGGTTTTGAAAGATAAATCACTATTAAATAATCAATTATTATAATTAATTTAAAAGATAGTTACTTAAAAGACTTATTATTATCTTTAAGATTATAAAAAAACTTAATAAAATTTAGTAAAATTATTGAATATTATTCTAGTTTATTATAATAAAAATATATATTATTTATTTTTAGTTATAGTTTTTTATTTTTTATTATAAAAACTTAATTTATTATACTTTTAAGTTGGTAAAAATATATAAATAATATATAAATAACTTAAATTTTACAAAATAGTAATAATATATAATTTTATTAATAAAATATAATAAAAATAAAAATTTTGTTTTATATAAAAATTTTAAATTTTATTAATAAAAATTTTTTATTTTTATATTAAAATAAAAATTATAAGTTATAATTTAATATATATTTTTTGAATTTTTTAGATTTTTTTCTGACAAAGTTGTTCTAATTATAAAAATTTTTTATAGAATTAATTATAAAAAATTTTTGTAATAACTTAGCAATTAGAATAACTTTATTAGAAAAAAATCTAAAAAATCCAGAAAAATATATATTAAACTATAATTTATAATCTTTATTTTTATATAAAAATAAAAAATATTTATTAATAAAATTAAAAACTTTTATATAAACAAAAAATTTTAATTTTTATTATATTTTATTAATAAAATTATATATATAATTCCACAATTTGAGTTACTATATTAAAATATTTTTTTATTTATTAAAAAATAATAATTATTTGTAATACTAATTATATTATTTTATATTTTATATTGTATTTAATAATAAATATTATATTTATTTAACTTTTAATTAAAAATTCAGTATTATTTTGGAAATTATTAATAAAATTATTAATTAGCCAAATTTCAAATTTTAAATTATAATTTATATATATAATTTTAATAAAATTATTTATTTATTTAAATGAATCTCTTTTTGTAACTTGTAGAATTCCAAAAAAAATCTGGTTTAGTTCGAGCTTGAACTAAACTCGAACTTGACAAAAAGTCCAGTTCAAAATTTGAACTTAATTAAAGTCTAATTCGAATTTAGTTCAAATTTTGAACCTGACCAAAAGTTCAGTTCAAGTTCAAGTAATTATTAGTTGATATTATAAGTAAAGTTATTATAACATAAACTACAAATTGATATAAGATAGTTAATATTTAGAATAAATATTTAAGAAGTTATATGAATTTAAAAATTAATTTTAATCTACTTTAGTTTTAGTAAAATAAATATTTATTTTGCTATAGTAATTATAAACTATGATTATAAGTAAATTTGTAGTCAGAAATAAAAGTTACAAATTGGTATAAGATAGTTATCATTAATAATAATTATTCAGAGAATTACATAGCATTTATGATCAAATTTAATAAATATAAAAATAAAAATACTTTAGTTATTACTATGTAAACTTTTAATTTTTACTAAATATCATAAATTGTGCTTGTAGCTTATATTTAGAGCTATAAATCAGTATATGATACTATATGCTGAGCTTTAATTGAACTTAAATCAGACTCAAACTTGTATAACAGTTCAGTTTGAGTTCAGTTCAAACTTTGAATCTTTCTTGAACTCAAGCCAAAGTTCAGTTTGAATTTTGAACTAAACTCGAATCTGAACAAAAATTCAGTTTAGTTTAATTCATAGAAATACTAGTAACTTGTACAAAATAATTTTTTACAAGTTATAATTTATATATATTTTATTTTTAAAAATTTGATTTTTATTAAATAGAAATTAAATTTTATATTATATAATTTATATTTAATTATAATAATTTTTTTTGTAATTATACTATATAAAAATTTAGCTATAATTATACTTTTTTAATTATAATATACATAGTTTAATTATATTAAATATTATATATTACTATTAAATTTTTTGAAAAATTATCATTTTTAACTAAGTTATTATATTTAATATTAATTAAAATTTTACATGATGAAATTCAATTAATCAAAAATAATATATACACATCCTATATTATATTATCAGAAATTGAAAAAAAACATAGTATAATTAACATTATTGCTTTATATTAAAATTTATTATTTATTAATAAATATTAATATAAAGCAATAATGTCAATTCTACTATGTTTTTTTTCAATTTCTGATAATATAATATAGGATGTGTATAATATTTTAGATACTAAAAATATTATTATTATTATTAAAATTAATATTAAAAAGTTTTAACTACAAATAATTTTATAATAAAATGAATAAAAAATATATAATATTATAAATTATATTAATAATTATTTGATAATATATTTGTTTTAATAAAAATATTAACCAGTTTCAAATTGGTTCCAATAATTATTAATTTTAAATAAATTAAATTGTTTTAATTACAATAAGTAATCCTTCTTAAAATATTATTATTAAATTTTATTGATAGTTTATAAAATAAAATTATCTTCAAAATTAGCAATTTTCTGGAACTATTTTAATTTTGAAATCATTTCAAATTCTATATTTTAAAGAATTCTGATTCTCACAATATTTATTATTTATTTTCAATAAGTAAGTCATATTAGAATATTATTATAAACAAGTTTAATTAATAACTTGCAAGAAAAAAATTATCTTTAAACTAGTAATTTTCATGAAATCATTAAAATTATTTGGAATTGGTTAATATTCCTATATTTTAATGATTATTTATTTAAAATAAATTTCAAAATATTGGATGTCTTTAGATTGCATGCACCATAACTATAATAAAATCATTTCTTTATAGTTACATTTATAATAAATTATTATTATTATTATAATATAATTTCTCTTATTAATTTATTTTTATTGGTTAATTTTACTTATATTTTATTGAATAATATAATTATTTATATTTTTCTATGTTTATTTGTTTATATCTATTTGTTATATTTTTAATTTATTTATTTATAAAACTAGCCAAATAAGTAACAAATTAATACTATTCAACATGTATAAATATAATGCTTCATCTTGTGAATGAAGAATGGATTTTGACTTGCAAAACATAAATACCAAAATTTTTCAAATCAATTGAAAAATTTTTATATATCAGAAATAACAGATTCGAATATTTTGAATATAGATTACCAAGAGACTATGCATCTGAAATAGTATAAGATGTGTAATAAAATAATGATTCGTGAATAAACTTGACACAAACAAGGAAAATTAAATATTTTTTCGATCTGAGTATATGAATTTGTCATCCAAGTCATTAATACTGTTATGTACCTTCTACATATTTTTAGAAACATTGAAATCCTTTGTTAATGTTTTTGAATCATTTGCAACATATAGTATAGCTACGGGGACATGATTAGACATAGCTCCAGTCGTCTCAGGGTGGTGTGGAGTCGATGATTTTGTATTAAACGCCCTTTTGCAGCACGCTATACAGAAGGTCAATACAACCACAGCAGTAATAATAGGACCAATCAATGTCAACCATCTGAGATCTGGCATTGCACGTTCCCCAGTCGAACTAGTGTTTTTCGGCGTGGTTGTATTTTCATAGGTCGAATTATCAACAACAGTCAAACTATTGCTACCACACGCCTGAATCAATGTATCACGCATCTGTGATTCGTTAAATTCATTAACATAAAGTCCGCTAATATATCCGTTAACAGAAATGTTGTTTGGCAACTGATAGGCGGATAGCCAGCTCAAATAGGCGTTTGTAATTTTAAGATAACAATCCGAGCAAAGTATTTCATTGGGTATCTTGATGTTACTGTTGGCGTCCCCGATATGACCGTTTGGTGGGAAAAGAGCCACATTAAGATTGAGTGAGTGGTTTCGGAATTGGTCGACTACGTTCAGACCACAAAATCCTATCAAAGGGATAATTTTGATCAGGTGATTGATAAGCTCCGATCAATAATGATGAATTACTAACCATCATAGCCATTACTCCCATTACTCCTATCAGGAATACATATAGCCTTAAAAGCTGGCACGGCGAAATAAGCGATAGAGAAATATTTATTCAAGAGAGAAACCCAGACTGATTGCGACAAAGTACCATTCTTATTAATATTATTCAACTCATAAGCACAACTACTTAACAAATCATTGGCAATATCGGTGGCGGTCTTTTCATTACAATCATCATAAGCATTAGATTTATATTCTGGAATACAAAGCCTTTGGTATGTATCAAAGCTCATTTTATCGGTTTTGAAAATACATTTGTCAATTTTGGTTTCGGTAAGGGAGTATGAGTATAGAGTATTTTGGCAAGGTGAACAGCTTGGAACATTGTAAGAAGTTTCGCATGTTTCATAATCGCCGGATTGTCCCTTTGGCTGTGACGACTTACCGATACCTCTGGCTGAGGAAGAGAAAAGGAGGAATGGTGCCAGAGTGAGGATTGAATAGAGGATTTTCATCTTGGGTGATTTTTAGAGAATGGATGGATATGATGAAGATTATTGATGAGGAAGAAAATGTTGATGATATAGAGGTTATTGATATGAAGAGGAGAAGGATAAAGGAAAAGTGTCTTTAGGATGAACGTATGGGTTAATTGGACGTATAAAGTGTGACCAATTCAAGATATTTTATTTGGGTTACAAACATTTTTTTTGGAACTCTGGAGAAATTCCAACATCCTCAAAAGGTCATTTTCATTGTCATTGAGAGTACACGTCTCTGCGCACAATAAATTCTACCAGATCCAACTGCGCCAAGCACATGGAAACTAATCTTCGCTTTTTTTCCGACATATTCAACTTATCCAATAGAAATTGTCAAACAAACGTGGTACGAACAAATCTTACCTGACAGTTTGGATCAGAAAGAAGACTCTGAATCAGGTGAAGTATCGAGATCAGAGGAAGAATATTACGAACTTCCAAAATTCGAATCGTTAATATTTGAGTTGCCGTTTAAGAATTTTTATTCTGACAAAGATAGCGAAGAATCATTAGAAATTATGACCTCAATGAATACAGAACTGAACCAATTTAGAATGGATTTAGATATCTTAAATATCCAGGAACAATTCGGCCCAAGATTCTTCTCGCTGCTCAGTGTTGTCAAAACCGCCCCACATTTTTTATTGGACATATGTCCAATTTCAAATGGACAATGTCAAATTCAAAATGGACATATGTCAAATTCAAAACAACCCTGAACTCCTCAGTCCAATCTAGAACGGCAGGCGTTTCCGAATGGACGCTGATTTTAGGTTTATCGCCATCTATAATAATTCAACGAAATACCATGCGTGTTCACCGGTGACGATTACAAACGCTTTGTCGACAAAACGGCCGTCGATTTCATCGTATTTGCGCTTCTGGTTCGTCTCAAGCGACGAGTGTAGTTGAATAACATTCTGGGGTTTAGCAAAGATAGACATTAGCTATATGTGTCATTGCAAAAAGTGTTCAATCATTCTACGAAGGTCCAAGGAGACGCAAGAAAAAATAAGGTTGAAATCCTGAGACTATTAAGTGGATTCTCTATATGAAATATATGATCAAATATTAACACCAATATAATTTATTTTTCGGGTATATCCAGAGCACACGGCACATGCATACAGTTAAAAAAACATTTATTTTCGTAAAATGACTAACTAATACAAGATAAAAGCCTTGGACCATAACGGGAGGGGAAATAGTGCAGAGCGCTAGAAGTCGGTCCCACTAGGTCCAGCAATATTACTAGATAAACCGGAGGCTTGAAGGTTTACTTCCTAACTATTTAGATGCTTTGCATCATTCTCCGAATACTCTCCCATTTCATTAACCACCCACAGCTTAATCAATTCTATGGTTTCGGGTTTTGGATTTCTCGCTTTTTTTTTGTAGAAGCTTTTAATCATAGTACTGTTAATTTTGTTAATTTTCCTGATTGCATTCTCAAGTTTAAGTTTATCATCGAAGAGAACCTTAAAGTCATCACACACAGCGAGAGTTTCGCCAGTAGATATATAGCTAAGCTTGTTAGAGCCTGTTCGAGAACCTGTTTCGGTTCGTTGGTCCGATGCCTTTGGGCTTCCTAAGACGATTGATTGATTGGTTCGCAGTCGATACCTTGGTCTCAATTCGACTGACAGTAGTGTTAAGAATTTCTGTACTTCGGTGGTGTATTAGGCATCGTGTGCGGAAAGTTCCGAAGTGAACTTGCGGTAAGTTCAGTAGTGAATTTGGCAATGTATTTGACATCACGAGCGGATATATTACCTATGCCACGGGATTTGCTTTGGAGGTTTGATTTGCATATGCATGTGTTCAATTTCAGTCGGAATTTACTGATACGTAATTTAAGACAAATCGAAATTTGTGATTGAATTCAAGGCGAATCGAAATTTTTGAACAAATCAAAAAATTATCCTCATACTTGGCGTCACGTGTGTTAATTTCTTTCTTCATCGAGATGTTCTTTGGCGACGCGTAAAATATATCACATAGTGCCGATTACAAGGTGTGCGGGGATTTTCTTAGCGAATAGCATTGATTAAGAATATCGAGGTCTGAAAAATTTAACGAGTCATCTACAACCAGGAAAAATATGCTTAGCATATCGGTGTTGCGGAGCAGAACAGAACTCATGTCCCAGCTTCATCAAGTCCTCTTCGAGGCATACAATCCTTCCGGATCTCTGGAAGCGTGATCAATACATGTAAATTGTTAAACTAACATACCATAATATTTTTCGTAGGAGCAGATCGGTTAATATTATCGTAATAAACCGCCTCGAATAGTATTAGACCCCTCATAATCTGTACCCGGATCTCTTACACTCCATGTATATTTGACTTGATTTGTATCCCCTGGGTACATTGCATGAAGAAGAATATTAATTGAAACTATAAGTGTGAGAGTTAATATTGTTTCTAAAGATAAGTAATATCTGTTTGTGTTGTGAGCAGCTAAAATAAGCTCCAAAATCTTTTTTTAAACAAAGATAAATGTGTTTTGTAAAGTCAAGAATAATTTATGAATAAGTAAAAGTATTAATAATTTCTTTTTATTAATTCAAACAATTAAAACAAAAAATCAAATAACAATTATAACTTTGCAGTTAAGAGTTTATAAATAACTTCACAATTAAGATGAGAAATTATTAATCAAATAAAAGTTATTATTAACTAACAAGTAATTAAAAAAATAATTATTTTTTTTTCTAATACTAAAATATATATTATAGATAAATTATAAAATTTTGATTTCCAATAAAATATAAATTAAATCAAATTTTGAATAGAAATTCAAATTAAAATTTTAAAAATAGTTTAATTAATTAAAAATATAATATAACAAAATAAAATTTACTATAAGAAAAAGTAAAATTTTCAATAAATTAAAATAATTATCAAATAAAATTTGCAATTGCTTAATAAAACTCACTTTTTATTAGTTATATTAAATAAAACTTGTATTAATTATAATTGGTAAAATAAAAATCACTTTATTAATTATCTCAATATTATTAACAAAAATTTATATTTATGTAAATATAATATAATATAAATTAATAAGAACTTTCTTTCTTTTAAATAATACAAATCAATAAAAATATGCAAATTTTTAATCAATTTAGCAAAACAAATTTAATATAGCAAAAAATAATTAAAGTTTAATAAACATATAATATATATTTATTATAATATTAAAAATTAATTTTTAATATTAAATTTAAAATTAGAATTAGAGTAAAAAATTAAAATATAGTGATTAATAAAATTATAGAATTATATATATAATTTTATTAATAAAATATAGTAAAAATTAAAATTTTTGTTTTATATAAAAGTTTTTGATTTTATTAATAAATATTTTTAATTTTTATATTAAAACAAAGATTTTTTTCTGGATTTTTTAGCTTTTTTCTAACAAAGTTATTCTAATTGCAAAATTATTACAAAAATTTTTTATAATTAAAATATAAAATTAATTATAAAAAATTTTTAGAATAACTTTGTAATTAAATTAACTTTATTAGAAAAAATTCAGAAAAAATATATATTAAATTATATCTTATAATTTTTGTCTTGATATAAATTTTTATTATATTTTATTAAAAAATTGTATATGTAATTTATAATTCTATTAATTATTATATATATAAAATTATCTTTTTAATATTTTAATTAATACTTTAAATGTATATTTTTTATATTAATATTTCAAATTTGTTTTTTAAATTAATTAAAATTTATATATTTTTATTAACAAATTACTAAATTTATTAAACTTTAATTAATTTCTAAAAAAAAGTAAATAATATAAAAAATACAAAAAATAAATATCAAAATTTGCTTAAATATTAATAAAAATATCAAAAAAATAATTTTATAATATATAATTTTATTTTTTATATTAATTTTTTTTCTAATTTAAATAATATAATTTCTAATAAAAGTAATTATGAATATATTTTTTAATGATAAATTATTTAAAAATTATAAAAATTTATATATATATTTTCTAAAATATTAAAAACAAGTTTTCTTAATATAATAAATATATTAATATAATAAAATTTTGTGAAATTCATATCAAAAATAATAAATTGCAATTTTTAATATTTAAATTAAAATAAAAAATTATTTAAAAATATCTTTAATAAGTAATTTTGAAAATAATTTTATGAAAATATATTTTATAATATAAAGAATATATTTATAATTTAAAAAATTTTAGTCTATTTTTATTTAATAAATATTATTTAAATAATAATTTTATTATGAATTTTTTTAATAAAATATAATAAAATAAAATTTTATTATATTTTATTAAAAATTTATCAAAATAAAATCTTTTTTTGAATAATATTTATTAAATAAAAATGAACTATTTTTTTAAATTATAGATATATTTGCTATATTATAAAATATATTTTTATAAAATTATTTTCAAAATTGCTTATTAAAGATATTTTTTAAATAGTTTTTTATTTCAATTTGTTTTTTATAATATATTGAAATTATAATCATATATTTTATTAAATATTTTTTTTAACTTGATTTATTTATATAAATATATTGTTACCTTTTTGATTAACTTTTGAAATATTATATTTTCTTATATGTTCAACATATATTTCAAGTCAAGTGAGAGAGATATAATAAATAACTAAAGGTGGTAATGTATATTCATTAAATACTAGTCAGCTAAAAAGTGACTTAAGAAATTTTCTTATAATTTAATGTATATTTAATATAATAATTATGATAATAATTTATTGATAAATAAAATATTATAAATTCAATTTATTAAATTATTTTAATGATATAATATCACAATGTATAATAGGATAAACTATAAATATGATATTATAAACATATAAGAGATTATCAATATAATGTTACAAGATGTAAAAGATTATTAATATAAATTACAAATATATAAGAAGTTATCACAAAACTAATATAAAACTTTAAAACTTAAATAATAAATGTGCTAATTTCAAAAAAGTATTATTATCAAAGAAGTTTATTTTTGAGTTATTACTTAAATAATTGATTAAATAACTAATTTTTCTAAAATATATATTTCTTTTATATAAAATTGTTAATTCAAAACTACTAATAATATTTACAAGAAAATTGCTTATTTACTTGTTTGATTACTCACTTATTTGCTTATTTTGTAATTTAATATAAATATAAATTATCATAAATAAATGATCTATATATTATTTGTAAATAATAATATAAATAAATAATATAAATATAAATATAATATAAATAATAATATAAATAATAATATAAATAATAATATAAATAATATAATACAAAATATAAATATAAAGATTTTAACTAATTAAAATATAAATATGTATTCTTAAAATTATTCAATAAGATTAAATGATAATTTTGATTAATAATTAATGTGAAATTCCATTATATAACAATATGTTATTTTTCTTTTTGAATTTATTTTTCTTTAGTAAATATTTTTTTCATGTTAAAAATAAGGTTGCTTGCCGAAATTCCTTAGTGACTGTCTAAATTTTGTCGAAATTATAATAAACTATTAGTAAATAACCCG
>CAJVPL010002050.1:0-10569 GCA_910591945.1 Ambispora gerdemannii
TCACTATTTAATAAATAAAGAAATAAGCTTTATTAAAATTAAAACTGAAAACTATCTTAATTGATATAATTTATTTACAACAATTAATAAATTTATCTTATTACTTTTCACATAAGAAAGTATTCTTACATTAATTTAATAATCAAAAAAAAATTTTAGAAATAATTATTTATTATATAAAATCAATCTGTTATTTATTTAATATTTGTTTAATATCAAAAAGATACAAAATTTGTACAAAAAGTATTAAATAATATAATAATAGATTATTTCTCAAAAAATTATATAAAGTAATCTTATAATAATATTTAATATTAAATTTTTATTTTGTAAATTAACTAATTTATTTTCTTATTTAACTAAAAAAATTTTTAAAACAATTAACAAAATATTTGCTTTTTGAAAGAGCAAAATTTTAATGAAATAATCAATATTATCTTTCAATAATTTATTATTAATAAAATAATTAGACAATAAAATATATATAAAATTTATTATAATATTAAATAATAGCAAATTTAATTATATATAAAAATTAATAATATTATTACTAAAATATTATATTATAAAATTATTTATACTGTATTTTTAATATATTAACTAAATAATAATATAGAATAAAAAACTCAAGTTATTTGAATATTAATTGATATAATTAAAAGTTATAATTATAATATTATTCAGTTACAAAAATATTATCATCTTGAAAGATTATATCAAAATATTTTTAAATAATATTAAAACAAACTTATAGTACTCAAGTATAATTTTGAAAAAAAATGTAAAACTTGAACATTTAATAATTATCTTAAAATTATTAAGTATACTTGGCAAATATTCACCAAAATTGGATTACAAAGACTTAACAAAATATTAATATTACTCTGCTACAAATTGGAAAATTGATTAATTCTGAATTTGAAGAAGTTATCAAATGTATTTAATTTTTTATTGGAGCTCAGACTTCTTCAAAAGACAAATAATATTATTATTTATAACAAAATTTAATAATTTTTATGATGTCATAAATTACAATATATCATAATTTTATCCAATAATATTTATATTAATTTGATACTTTTTTAATATTATACAAACAAGTTTTATATTTATTTAATATTACAAGTCAAATTTAATATTATATAATTATATTTTTATGAATATCTCTTTTTTATTGATAATTAAATTAATTATCAATAAATTGCATTTTTTTATATATTTTTTAATAATTATCTTTATTTCTTCTTATTTTTTACTTATTTTATATTATTGCTATTGGTATATCTTATTTTTAACAAAAATATTCTTAATTTAAATTTTATTATCCTTAACCAATTATATTTTATTTCTAATTTGTATCTTTATTTTCATTAATATTTTTATTTTTATCTTTAATATTATTATTTCTTATGATTTATCTCATATTATTTAATTTTTTTAGAATTTTTCTTTTTATTATTTTCTTATGATTTCTCTTATTTTTAATTTATATTAATTTTATTTTGTATTTTTCTCTTATCTTGTGTAATTTCTTATTTAATTTTGATTTTTGTTCTTTTTAGTATTATCTGTAAATAATAGTATAATTTAGAATCATTATTAATCATGTAAATCAAAGTAACTATTGAAAATGTATAAAAGAAGAATCTCTCACCACTAGAAACTCTCATGCTTTGTTTTAATAAAAATAACAAAGTTCTTACTTGTAATATTATACTTGTAAATACACTATTATTTTCTTAATTATCTTCAAATCTTGACTCCAAGTAGTGGATGTTTCTCCACTCTAAATAAGCTGTTGTTATAAGTAAGTTTTTGGAGGGGTAGTACTAAATTAATGTGAATAATATTATGCCAAGGTAACTAAACTCAGTCATAATATGGGTTTATTAGCTAATGAATATTGTTTTATTATTACTAAAAGATATTGTGGATCTTCTTAGTTTAGATATATTCTAAGTGTACTTTATATCCTTATTGATGTGATTAAAATAAATTAAATTAATTAATATAATAAAATAATTATGTACAAGGTGTTATTTGTAAAGGAATTAATTAGATTTCAAGTTTTATTGATTTTGATACAATAACTTTATAGGTGTTGTTCAATGTCTAAAAGAGTAACGAACCCAAGATTGTTTAACATTAACGTTGAGTAACACACATTTGCATCATGTAACAACTTCAATTTTATACTGCTCAACACAATAATGTATACCGATACATGTATAGCATTTATGGTTAGAATGTCATAATGCCAAATTATTAATGTTAACATTAAATGAAATTATATTTACATGTAATTTGTAAAGCCATTATTTAGTACATAGCGATAGTTTTTGTTCAATTGTTTTATATATGGCCTTTCTATTTCGCATTGAATATATTTATACGACATATTGTGTGATAAATTTGGGGACAGTATAAATCATCAACACAGGTTGGATTTTAAAGTTTATAACTCGTATTCTATACATGAAACAAAAAATCCTCTTTAGCCAAATTGTAGCTGGGTCAAATGGTTACAATTTGGCTAAAGAGGATATTTTGTTGCACGCATAGAACACAAGTTATAACATTTAAAATCCAACCTGTGTTGATGATTTATGCTGTCCCCATTGTATTTCTTGGAAGTAAAGATAAAAGAGGGTGATGACAGATCCTATTTTAATAAAATATACAAATATAGTAAAAAAAATGCAAGTAATATTCAAAATCTTTGGTAAATTATACATACTTGTTGATTATGTATGTGTTCCTATAACGATAACGATAATTATTTACCATTTCAGGTTTATCGTTATATGATATTAATTCAGATTATTAAAAATGTTACCTGATTGAATGTTTAATTAGCGTTAGGATACCTACCGCTACTGTTATTTATCATTATGAATAAAATAATAACAAAATAGACAATTTAACAAATTCAAACTTTCAATTTACCTGATATCAAGGCTTAACGTTAAGGATTTAACTAGCGTTACTATCATTGATTCGATCTTCATGATAAATTCTGTAATCTCTACATTATGAAGATCAATAATAATTATATAAAATCTGCATCGAAAGAACTGGAGGTACGCAATTGGGGTCAAACTTTTAAATTGACGATCGAACCGTTTGCAAAAGAGGAGGATGTATGGAATATGGTATCTGATTATAATTTGTTTATCGCTATTGTATTTTTTCGAAAATCAGCCTTCTTTACTTTTAATGCAATCAATCATTAGTAATGGTCGCGCCATTCTTGGGAGTACTCGATAGTGACGATGAAGACGACGACGACGATATTTTCGGTCGCAAACTCGATCGAATTCACAATAACCATCATCAACACAAAACTGAACCGTTAGAAATCGTTGCACAAGTTTCGCCAGAATTTTCGCGAAGATGTTTAGCAGTTCTAAGGGCGATAACGACGACCATCAACATCATAATCTCCTACGCCGACGAATGGAATACAGTTCCAAAAAGAATAAAGAACATCAAACACAAAATATGGACGAGTATTTCGATTTAAACTTATGTCGCTAGATGTGCACGCCAAGACTACTATGTACTTTGTTATTTCATAGATGAACATACTTGTAGAAAACTGATTGACATTGTGACATATTTTTGATTTTTATGCTATCATTTATTAATTTAATATATAATGAAGACTACGTAATTACATGTATATAGTGTTCGATATAGTAAATGGATTTTTTACTAATAGATTTTTTTGATATGTGTTTTGTTAAACAGTTATCGTTATAGAAGAAAATTTTTTACCTATGTATGTACTTTGACATATCCCAAGAGTCATTCAATCTCGTTTTCTTTTGTTAGTCGCGACATTCTTTTCCTTGGCAGAATTTGTATAAGTGGCATGTGTAATGGTGGTCTTTGCATGGTCACGAGGTCGTTTTAGAACATTTTCGATAGGCTTGACGACACTGAATCTTGCACGATTTGTAGCAGCGATATCTAATTCGTCATTGTCGTCGGCCATTTCAACATCATCGTCTGATGCAGAGTCGGTCATTTCAACATCATTGTCGTATTCTGGTGCAGAGTCAGTCGTTTCGTTCTCTGAACTTTCCACTTCCCATATTAAAAGAGAAGTTCCATCGGTCTTCTTTGTAATGGATGTTAAAATACCTAAATTCACAAATGCTTTTACGTCCTCACAAATGGTTTGATTTTCACTAAGAAAGCGAGGCTTTTTGGTGGGTGGTTCACAAATATCTTTCTGAACATTATTGTTGAGGAAGTTAGGATTGCCCAGACGGAGTTTTTCTTCAAACGGGAGTTTTTTTGTGGATGGTTCGCGAATATCTTTCTGGACATTATTATCGAGGAAGCTATGTTTTTCAGTGAGTGGTTTACGAAGACCTTCCTCGAACGGGCGTTTTTTGGTGGACGGTTCGCGAATATCTTTCCGAACATTATTATTGAGGAGGCTGTGATTGTTCAAAAGAAGTTTTTCAGTGAGTGGTTCACGAAGACCTTCCTCAAACGGACGTTTTTTGGTGGACGGTTCGCGAATATCTTTCCGAACATTATTATTGAGGAGGCTATGATTGTTCAAATGAAGTTTTTCAGCGAGTGGTTCACGAAGACCTTCCTCGAACGGGCGTTTTTTGGTGGACTGTTCGCGAATATCTTTCCGAACATTATTATTGAGGAGGCTATGATTGTTCAAACGAAGTTTTTCAATGAGTGGTTCACGAAGACCTTCCTCAAACGGGAGTTTTTGAGTGGACGGTTCGCGAATATCTTTCTGAACATTATTATCGATGAAGGTATGATTGTCCAAACGGAGTGGTTCACGGAGACCTTCCTCAAACGGGAGTTTTTTGGTGGGTGATTCACAAGTATTTTTCTGAACATTCTTATCGAGGAAACTATGATTGTTCAAACGGAGTTTTTCGGTGAGTGGTTCACGAAGACCTTCCTCAAACGTGTTTTTTAGTGGATGGCTCGCGAATATCTTCCTTAATCTTCTTTTAAAAAAGAAGGTTGAGATAGATATTTGTGAAACATCCACTAAAACCCGTTTGTACAGAATGAAAGTGCTCTCACTTACTTTTTAGTTTCATTAATTGTTTGAAGACACTGATCATTTAAATTGCGGCAAGCCTCGAAATTTGTGGTTTTTTGGCTCGCCATTTTTTCCTTATGCGTCCTCAACATACTTTCAACACCTTCCTTACTGCCTAATAACTTAAGTCTTAAACTAACGATAAGAAATTTATCTTCTTTTTGAAAGAGCGACGCCTCATCGTGTAACGTTTTCCCACTACTAGTTACGAGACGTTGGTTATCGGTTGAAATGAAGATACGCGACGCAATAACGTTTTTCAAGTCTCGGACGGTAACTGGTATACTCGAATTAAATTGTATACACAGCGGAGAAAGGTTTCCGAATAGGTTTACGATGACTTGACGGCTGGTGATTGCTTCCATGCTTTTTGTAATTAAATGGTTTTTTGTGTTAAGCGAGATTGGGTGGGATATCTGTGTCAAGAGAAAATTTTTCAGAAAAATTGGATGGGATATCTGTGTCAAGAGAAAATTTTTCAGAGAAATTGAGATATCTGTGTCAAGAGAAAAATTTTCAGATATTGTTGAGTTGGATGTGTTAACGTTAAATATCGTTATTTTAAATTATACTATCACCGATAGGGAAATTGATAAACTAAGTCACACTCATTTTTTTCCCGTGAAAGTCTAACGAGACGAAAAAATTTGAAAAATCCGCACCATTAACATATTAATATCGATAGCATAGTTGTCATGATATTATAAGCATTTGCTAAAGAAATTTTTTATTATTTGCTTTACTGTAGAGTATATTTTTTTATAAAGCAGATCTGATTATTCACTAAATGCGCATTTGAGGAGTTAACGACTATGTGAGTTTTTTGCTACACTTGTCTTGTCTGTTACGCTTCATTAAAAAAAATGGGTGGCGTTCCTTGGAATTCATGTGTCACTAACAGTAATCATTTACATCATGATAACATAATGATACAATAATCGAGTCAATGTTTAATCAACTACTTTTTTTCAAGAACATTAATAATTATTATTTGGCATTAAGTAAGATATTTACACTATAGTGTAAATATCTTACTTAATGCCTATTATTTTTATTAAACCATGTATATAGAGTTTTGTCCGAACATATCAACCATAGGAAATCGAACTGATATTTAATAAAAAGTTTACTCCAATCGATGATCAAAGATAATTTATACACCTGTTCAAACTACAATGATCTCTATAACGATAAGAATAAGTAATAAGACTAATTGTCTAGTTTATGGTAATAAGGCTTCGTAGTAATCAGCTGTTAATGCATTTGAAAAATTCGCACCATTAACATATTAATATCGATAGCATAGTTGTCATGAATTAATTACATTATCACAGATATTATAAGATTTGCTAAAGAAATTTTTATTATTTGCCTTACTTCAAAGAAAATACTACCAACAACTGTAAATTATATTTTTTTTATAAAGCAGATCTGATTATTCACTAAATGCGCATTTGAGGAGTTAACGACTATGTGAGTTTTTTTGCTACACTTGTCTTGTCTATTACGCCTCATTAAAAAAAAATGGGTGGCGTACCTTGGAAATCATGTGTCACTAACATCAATCATTTACATCATGATAACATAATGATACAATAATCGAGTCAATGTTTAATAAACTACTTTTATTTTTATTAAACCATGTATACAGAGTTTTGTCCGAACATATCAACCATAGGAAATCGAATGTCTTCAAACATGTACAGTATATATAAACTGATGTTTAATAAAAAGTTTACTCCAATCGATGATCTAATAGGCAATAAAGATAATTTATACACCTGTTCAAACTAAAATGATCTCTATAACGATAAGAATAAGTAATATAACTAATTGTCCAGTTTATGGTAATAAGGCTTCGTAGTAATCAGCTGTTAATGCATTTTTTCCTCTCTCAACACACTCACACGCAAAATCCCATTTAATTTTTTTCGTCTCTCATCACAAAGCCCAATTAAGAAAAAAAATCTCCCTCAAAATCATTGATCAGGATGACTTTAGTTATTATAATTATGCAGTATAATAAGACTACGTAAACTATTCTTTGACATTCTATCAGATCATCTGTGAGTGATAATTACGTTATTGCTACAGCTGATGCAAATGATAGAATGATAAGAGATAATATTATCAATACAAGAAACTGGTTTAGAATACAATTATTTAGTCAAAGACAATATAAAAGAAACTCACACACTAGCGTAAAACGCACAAGTTTCTTTTCAATTATCTCTTATCTTACTAGAAATACAAATGTTATCCCTTTTACAAAACGCAATAATTCTCATTTCTATATCCATTCCTTTCATTGACTTCGCCGTATACATTCATCTAATATTCCATTAAAACATAAGAGATTCGACGCTTCGATGGCTTGCTTGCTGCGATGGTTGGGGCAGTATAGCTGATCTTTTTGTATATAGCATTAAAGCATCGTTTTTAGTTTGATAATTTCCTTTGACATATTAACTCACTAATTTCGTCGCAAACATCGCATCGTATCATTAATTTCGCCGCAAGCTTATTTCCCCAAAAACGCGCTTCATGACCTTAACATCATTACAACATTAACATCATTACGAGACCAACATCATGTTAACATAATTACGAAATCAACATCACAGCATTAACATCATGATACTAACATCACAACATTAACATTATGACATTAACATTATGACATCACGAATACATGTCATTGGTCAAATGATTTTATTTAATCCTTATGGAATGTAATTAACATTGGACTTGTAATATACATGAACGTTATAATTATGCACGGACTTTTCGTAGATAGATTGTAACATACATGAACTTATCATAGATTGATTTTAAATATACATGGACTTTTCGTAGATAGTATCATGATAGGTTAGCCAGAATGCTAAGTATTAATATCTCAAACTCGGAATTTTTTGAAAAGGAATAAATTCCGTCAAGCAAAAATTTTCCCGGAATCTCACAAAATGCGACGGAAAATTAGAATATAATTCATGCCCTGGATAGTATATTGTACTGCAAAACTTGCAATATTCAAATAAAGATAAAATAAATTTTTGCTAATTATTACTAGCAATCAAATTTTTATTTATGTGGATACAGTTCATTTCAAAAAATTGGTCCACAAAGTTATGACGAAATGCTAAAATTATAGCGATTAAGAACTCCCGTTAAACCGACCATACTTTTCTTCGATTTAATTATATATTTTAATATAAATAAAATATGTGACTATTATACTTATTTATTTAAAGATACATACATAGTCAACTCTCATTAAATCAAAATTTGAACTGAACTTGAACCAGACTTTGACTTGAGTTCAAAAAGATTTGAAGTTTGAATTGAACTGGAACTGAATCATTGTATGAGTTTGAGTCTCATTCAAGTTTGATTTGAGATCAGTATATAGTATATAACTCTAAATATGAATTACAACTTTGCATATATATAATTTATAGTATTTAATAAGAATTAAAAGTTTACTTAATGATAATCATTTTTATATTTATTAAAGTTTATTGTAAATTCTATATAACTCTTCAAATATTTATTATTAATAATAATTATTATATATTAATTTGTAGTTATTATTTCAGGTTATAACTTTATTTAGAATCATAGTTTATAATTATTATTGAAAAATAAATATTTAATATAATATAAATAAAGTGAATTAAAATTATAATTAATTAAAAATATTCTTTAAATCTATATATTTTTTGAATATTTATCCAAATATTAACTATTTTATATTAATTTATAGTTCTAGTTATAATTTACAAGTTTACTTAAAATATTATCAAATATTTATTTGAACTCAAATCAGATTTGTGGTTAAATTCAGGTTTAGTTCAAAATTTAAATCAAATTTGAATCAAACTTATTATTTGGTTTAAATATGTTAGCTGAATTTTTGATCAAATTAAATCAAATTCAAACTCAACCAGATTTTTTTTAGAATTTTACTTGAAACATAATCTTTAAAATGTACTTAAATTTTAATAAATAAAAATATCAAGTTGAATATTTTACACATATACATATATAAAAAATAATATATAATAATTAATTTAAGATGTTTGTTTTATAAATATTATACAAATAAAGAAATTATATTATTTAATTAATTAATATTAATAGATTTAATCATAATATTAACAAATATTTTTGATATTTTTTATATTATATATTTATAATAACTATAATTGTTGAAATTTTAATATATACTTTTTGTAAATATTGAAAATAATAATAGTATAATCAAAGTATTAGAATTAATTTATAAATTTGTATTATATTGATATTTTTAATATATAATTAATTAATATTAATAATGCTTAAAAAATAAGAATTAGTTATAAAAAATTTATTGCTATTTGTTTCATTTTAAATATTATTATATTAATTATAATTATATTTAAAATATAGAAAAATAAGCAGTTTGAACATATTAATATTTTTTTATTATTATAAAGCTTATTTAAATATATAATAAATAAAAAATACAATTTTATAAGAAAGTAAAAAAATTAAATGAACTTGTAAAAAATTTATTATTATTAAATAGTATTAATTTTATTTATTAGATATATATATTATAAATTATTAAGCTCAATAATAAAAAATAGTTCAACTTTAAAAAAGTTATTTTTAACTTTTATCAAAAATAATTTTAATAATAAAATTATAAAAGAGATCTATAAATTTTTGTATTCTATTCAAAAATTAATTATAAATAAAATTATAAGAATTACAAATAGAATTATAAGAATTATAAATAAGATTATAAGAATTAAAAAGAAAAAATTATCTAGTTTATTTTTTATTAATATATTTTAAAAAAATTATTGAGAAATAAGAATTAAAAAGAATTTTAATAAATATTTACTAAAATTAATCTTGAAATATATATATAAATTATAACAATTTTCATATACTCTTGTATTTCCTTGTATTATGTTTATTATTTTTTGTATTATAATTATTATTTTTCATATAATATATAAGAAATTAATACAAATCTATATTAATATTTCTTAATATCTTGTCAAATAGAATAAATATGAAATATAAATCATATTATTAATTTAGATATATATTGTTTTTAATTTTTTTATTTTATTTGTTCTTTTATTTTATGTTAATTATTTTTATTAATATTTATATTATTATTTATATTTCATATATTGTTACAGTGATTCTGGATAGTGGTTTTTACTAAGAATTACTATAAGCATATGATGTTGGAAGAGGGTTGATTAAACTTAAGTAAAGAGAATGAATTATAAATATTAGCAAAGGTTTCTAAGATCTGTGCCAATATCTACAAATATTGTGTGTTCAAAGATCTAAATTACAAAAGTAATTTGAAAAAGGAGTAAAAGTATAAAGAAAAGAATAAAAATAAATCAAAAGATTTATAACAATTAATAAGTGAAGTCACTATTAATCAAAGAAAAACTAAACTAAAGTGTAAA
>CAJVPL010002051.1:0-10569 GCA_910591945.1 Ambispora gerdemannii
ACGAATCTAATGGTGATATCTTTGTTCGAATTGGATCACTGGATGTTGAGATATCGGGTTCCAAAATGACAGATTCATTTTTAAAATTTCCGGTAATATACTGTAGAGGTGTGTATGAGGGAGAAGAGATGTTATATCTGCATTTTATTCAATTAGTTAAAGCTTTATTAGTTAGTTTCGAAATAATTGTTGAACTTTAATTGCTCCGACATTTCAAGTTCAGGAAATTTTGAAATTCGATTTCTATGTAATTAACGTCAAGTTTCAAATATGGCATTTATTAGTTTAGAATTATTTAATTTCATTAAACATTTATTTTTAGTTTAGGATTTGGATTTAAATTTATTACGTTTCGTTAAAGATGGAGGACCCCGCCACAACATTATCATAGATTCGAATTGAATTTATGCGGTCACTAACGCTAACGAACGACTCGCATATGTATACAGTATAGACCATAAAAGGTTACCAAGTTATTATTATAATTTTTTGACCAAAAAGTTTTCGTCTTAGCGTAACTGAAAATTATAGTAGCGATAGTTCTTTGAGGTGCTCGTAAAACTGATTTGCGGTGGAGACATACAGATTTTCTCGGTCCTGTTATACGTGCATGCTGCTCATTGGCTTGAAGAACTGAGTTTGAATCGGACTAGCAAACGTACAAGTCTTTGCACGTAACATTAATGTTAAAGCAATTTCTATTGGTGATTTGCTTTAATTCCTCTTTATTTTAAAATGTGATGGTACACTTCGTTAAATCTTAATGATCAAAGCAAATAATCATGCAATCAAACCCAAAGGACGACGAAAGAAATAAGAAAGAACAGATAAACACACTGCAAACTTCAAAATCTTTGCAAAAACGTGCCGCACCCAACTACTCCAAGTATTCCTTGGAAAATTAGGTCTAACGTTAAGCAATAGTCGTAAGAACCACACTTTGGAGTTTGTGTAAGGTGGGTATCGTGAACCCAAAAGTCTTTCAACGTAATATGGTGTTTCAAGTGTGCTGCGTTCGTGAGTGAATGTATCGAATGATTTCTTGCCATGGTAGTTGCCCATTCCGGAGTTTCCTTTGCCACCGAATGGTAGAGTGGGAACTTTGGAAAATGAAATGTTTATTTTATAATGTTAAAAAAATTCAAGTACATGTATTCGTTAAATGAAGAAACTTACTTGCAAAGTGTAAAATACAATCGTTCACGCATGCACCACCAGATTGCGTATTGTCAAGTACTAAAAATTAAAATTATATATTATCGTATCGTTATACTGCGTAAATTCAAATTATTAATGAAAACTAAGATAAATTAGAAAATGCTCACTATGCTTTGCTAGTTTCTTACTGCTAGTAAATGGATAAAGAGCCAATGGTATTTCTCTGTTATTCACAAACTCGATAGCTTCATCGATACTATCAACCACCACAATCGGCAATATCGGACCAAAAATTTCTTCTTGCATTAAACTATCGTCTTTTGGAACATCAGCCAACACGGTCGGTGCAATATAGAAGTCATTGCGATCAGAATCGCCACCAATTGATAATTTTCCTTTAGACGATAGAAGCATCTTTTGTAGACGATCAAAATGTCGGTGATTCACGATGCGTGCGTAGTCTTTACTTTGTTTTATATCGTCGCCTAGGAATTCTTCAAGGACTTTGGGAATTGATTCTAGCAAAGCCGTTTGCACTGATTTTTCGCAGATGATGTAGTCTGGTGCTATACATGTCTTTTAGATGTTATATTAATATATATAAATTAAGTACACGAAATAAATCTATGAAAATTAAAAAAAAAATACCTGTCCACAATTATAAATCTTTCCCCAAATAATACGCTTAGCAGCAAGCAAAATATTTGCGTCATTTGCCACGATAGCTGGGCTCTTACCGCCAAGCTCAAGAGTAACGGGCGTTAAATTTTTCACCGCAGCTTCCATAATTTTTTTCCCGACAACAGTTGAGCCCGTATAGAAAATGTGGTCAAATTTCTGCTCTAGTAACTTGACAGTTCCTTCCGGTCCGGCTTGTACAATACGATAAGCATTATGATCCAGATATTTTGGGAACAACTCGCCTAAGAGTTTAGCAGAGTGGGTGGCAACTTCGGATGGTTTACAGATCGCTGTGCAGCCTGCTGCAACTGCTCCTACAAATGGTGCTAATGCTAATAATACGGGATAGTTCCACGTTCCAATAATAAGAACGGTTCCTACATTATTTTAATTCATTTAAAAGTTAGTTCTCGAAAAAATCGAAATAAAAATGACTGTTCAAGAACCTATTGGCTCCTTGGCAATATAACACTTGTTAAACTTGTACGCAATCGACGTTTCGACAATTTGCGGTTTCGTCCATTCATCCAATTTATTGAAAAATTCAATAATATCCGCCTTCAGTAAAGCCGTTTCACCTATCCAAGCTTCCGTTCTCGGTTTCCGAAAATCTTTGGCAACCGCGTCGAAAATCAATTCTTCGTTTTCCTCAATCAAGGAATAAAGTTGTTTGAGTTGTTGTTTTCGGTATGCGATTGGTTTTGTCAGGTTTTTAGAGAACGTTTTCCGAAGATCGGCGACAATCTTATGTTGGATTGTATTAATTGTATTGATATAAAGATGATAAAGATTATAAAAATTGAATTTTACCTCCGGGAGATCCTCGGCATTCGTATATTCTAAAGTCATTTTGGAGTCTTCAACATTTATCTAAAGTATGATCATTAATATATCTATACGCTTTTCTTGAAAAAAACCGATAATGAAATTAGTGCATACGGTATAATCCAATAGGTAGCTTAACAATGATGTTTTTATTCTATATATCTTAAATAAGTAATTGTTGTACAACCTGAGGTAGTACATGTACGTATGTATTTTGGAGACTGGTCTTCACGTGTCCCAGTGATACCATTAATTATTTTCGTGAAGTTTAATGCTATTACGAAATTTTATTGCCTTCGGTCCGTTATGATAAAAACGACAAAAGCAAAATAGTCAATTTCAAAAAGAATATCGATATTAATGTCTAATATCTGAATTTAATCAAAAGATTTAATTCTAGCATAAAGCTTCATATTTGAGACAAATTTCAATCACAGTTTGCAAAAAAGGTTTGGAAAGAGAATTCATAAGAGAGGGAATCCAATATTTATAGCATGACATCGTGCATTATCGTTATTCATTATCATTGCGTTAATGATAATTTTATAAAGAACATTAAAGGGTTCTTCATAAATAATCAAACTACAACAACAATTGTTATCGTTATGTAGTATTTAGATATTGAAATTAATGCAATGAATAAATAAAATCAAAGTTTGTTACGTACGTATATTGAATGATTTGACCATTTTCATGAGCTGTTAAGACTTCTCCAACATATGTTCTATCTTCTTACAAACATCCATTTCATGTTCTTTTTATCATTGTGAGTTAAATACATAAATGTATAGCGATAGTAAGTTTTTACAAAAATATAATCCTTCAAGTCATATTTATCTAATAAAAGGATCATCATTTAATGAAATATTTATAGATTACAAATTATATTTGTTCCTAAATAGTAAATTATTTGTCAAAAGCTAAAGTTCTAATCATTATTTTATGACATTCATTACCTGCCTGGTTCCTACGCATTATACAAGAAATGGAACACGCGATCAAAACTTGCTAGAATTTTTATACAAAATAAAAAAGCACTCATTTGAATCATAAGACCTCTAGTATTTGATAAAAATATTTTGACGACAGATTATTTTAGTCGATTTTGTAAAACCGGTAATTTAAAATTAGTAGATTTCTTACATCAAAGAACTTTCTTCTATGTCGGATCCAAATTTGAACCATGTTATACTCTACAAAATCCACCTATGTACCAATTTTCACAAAAATTGGCTCAAAGATTTGAGATTCTGAAGGTTCAAATTTCTGCTATGAACATTAATTCGACTATTTATTTACTAACAGAGATTTGAACCTTCAGGATCTTAAATCTTTGAGCCGAGTTTTGTGAAAATTGGTACATAGGCGGATTTTGTGGAGTATAACATGGTTCAAATTTGGATCCGACATAGAAAAAAGTTCTTTGATGTCGTCAAAATATTTTTATCAAATACTAGAGGTCTTATGATTCAAATGAGTTTTTATTTTGTTTGGAATGATATCGACGAAGATAAAAATTTTAGAGTTTTGATCGCGTGTTCCATTTCTTGTGCGAGTAGAATTTTTTATATATTCTTCGAGTTTCTCCTTCGAATGGCCACACAACAGCGTTCATGAACGTAATCAAATGTCATCTGAAAAAGAATTAGAAAGACAATCTGTAGACGAATATAATAAAAATCTTTACATCTTTAACAACACCATGCCTCTCATTAATTAATAAATTATTATCGTTATTTCCAAACTAATAAATCGATCGCAATTGGCGTTGAATTTACTCAAGAAAACTGACAAAAAACGCTTTATAGAACTTTTCAAACTACTATACCTAGCATTAAAATGTTAATATCTAATTCGATTGGGTTTATGAAAATGAGTCGCAGAAGCTGGAATTATCAAAGCTTGGACGTCGTTACTGACACGGAGACAGTGTAATGAAAGATAAAAAGAAAACAATTGAATGGTATCTGAAATCAGTTGAGTCTGGTGATTTATTTAGTCTTTATAATCTTACGGACTCTTATGTTTGGGGATGACTTTAATATAGAGTTGCAGCAGAAGCTGACGCAATTCAAACATATCATTATGGCATTAAAATGATCTGCGAATGTTCTCTAACGCTAATGCGATTTAAACGTTGAAGCACGAATATCGATATGGTGTTTAATGCGAATATTAATAAATGAACGAAAAATATATCGGAACATCCTTATTTTCATAGCCTATGTTGAAATATTTAATGAGGGATTGTAGCTCTATAGTCGACCTTCTTTATAATCACATAGTTGACAACTAAAAAAAAACTCGTTCTTGTAAAAGTATTATGTTCTTATATAAAAATTGATTTTTTTGTAGAAATGAAGTTCTTGTAAATATAAAGATTCTAATGATACACATAAAAAATATAAATAGCATAATCACTTATTCACTATCCAATCCACCCCCGAACTCGACGAATTTGTCGTACCGAACTCGTAGTTCCAGTTGATAATATTCCGTGCATCAAAGAAACAGGTGAAATCATTCGAGAGAAATGCGGGAGTTTGTCTTCTACATGTGGTCGGCACCTTACGTAATCAAGCAACTACAAAATTTAAAAAACTTTGTAAATAAACTCAGCTCATCAAAGTAATTGATTTTATTCAATTCACACTCACCAACCCAGATTTCATGTATTTCTTTTCCTCGGATATATTAAAAGCTAACTTATATTTTTTTTCTGTATTATTCTTTCTTTCTGGTATTGTGATCACGTAGGACAGCATTAGTTCTACCCACTCATTACGGCTTGCAAGTTGATGATATACAGCCTTTTGAGGAGAACATGTGTATATTTCCTTAGTCTTCTTTTTTTTATTCTGATTATTTTTTAATGATAGATCATTGAGTTTGATTTAAATGGGAAGATGAAGCGAGAAAGTATAATTTACCAAAACTTCTGTACAGAATCTCAATCCGCCAAGACCTTGATGTTTTTTCTCGCATTTCACACGAATCAAAATATCATAAGTTCCTGGCGCCACTGTAATATTTGTATTAATCTAAAATTTATTAATTGTAAACGTTTATTGTTGCTGTTTGTATATTTCGCATATAATCAAACAACTAATATAATTACCTCAAACAACCAAATGTTTTGTAAATGAAGTGCTTTTCCAAAGTGACTAAACGAATGAAAATGCTCAAAATCAGACAAAAAGTAAAGGACAGAAAACTTTTTAATGTAAATACCTTTCTTCGTCTGGTACAATCCGGTATCTCGCTAATCCATTGTCAAGTTTTGGAGCATTACAAGACACGCATTTTTCATCTTGACAAAAGTATGAAATTGAATTTCCTAAAAATGATGCAAATGCATGATGATTCATTTCCTGATCACGTATACGTGTATAACGATAACCTGTTGATAACTCACGTACGTAGTTTGCTATATAGGTTTCGCCATTGCACATGTCCTTGATTCAATGATGATGTTGATTCATGTGAAAGCCATTCATTGATAATGACCCTTTTGAATTCGTTTTGACAGGCGAGTTTCCAAACGAGGCCGTCTTTCGTGTGAGTTAGTAAATTCTTATTTACCTTTTTTGATATACAAAAGATTAAAGAACGATAACAACATTAGCACCACCAAAGTTTAATAGACTAACACTAGGGAAAAACTAATTTACCAAAGAAATTGAATAAAGATCAATCCCGTTTAAAAGTGAAAACACTTTTGCAATAATTTCGTGCGGAAACTTCTCGAAAATATCCTTCATGATGTATATATAATTATCAAATATCCTTCATGATGTACATGTACATGTATTTATTGTTTCAAATATGTATCAAACGTCTGTTTATATATACATGTATAAGTCTTGGCGAAAAACGTGCTATTATCACAGGTCAAAAATAGCTTAAACCCATGACTATAACGTGAACACAAATTCATTATCATATGTATGTCAAATATCGAGCACGATCGACGACATGCACGTATACGTAAAGTAAAAATGCAATATCCCCATTATGGCAATCCTTTAAGAAATGCGTATTTTAATTTGCAATTTCTATAAATGGAATCAGAAAGGGACCTGTGAATATGATTTGAGACATTCATTTATCATTATCGTTATATTGTCTAAAATGGATGATTTTGACATCAAAAAATTTTTTACGTATTTGAGATATCATTTTCCAAGATTATCGTAATTTAAAATCGCAAACACCGCATTCCTCATTATTTGTTCTAGATTTCCCAGGTAGCATTCAAAGTTGTTCTAATTAGAATGTGTTGTCGTTATCATTATGAATTCTAATTAGAATTTACTAATGTAATACAATAAATTACGATAAGTTGTCTAAGATGATTTTGGCAACTGGTCTAATCACATGTTATGAAGCTTTAACTACTTTAACTATCAGACTTTCTTTCAATAATTATTAATTCGGATTCGAATAATAAATCACTAATTACTACATAACGATGACGATAAATTAATTGAACAGCTTAATCAAAAAGAACAATGTGTTTTATTTGGCAGAAATTCACTTTAGACGAAAAATTGAATCACAACATAGATGCAAACAAAACCTAACCTATAACAGGCTAAATATTTCGCCCAAAAAATAAGCATTATGAAGGTGACAGACAAACGAATAACTTTTTTCTTAAAGAATCTATTGATGATACTCAAAGTCAAGCCCATCAAGCCAAAGTGGTCGGAAATAGTAGACAATTCAGTTTATCGAGGTTTATTTAGTAAATTCGGTTATAAAGGTAAATTTACTATAACTGTTTTTGGAACCAACGTCAATTTATCCAGGCTTTAATTGGTGCCTCGGTTGAACGGGATTCAGTTGATCATGTATATGTAAAAACAAATTTGATCTACAACGATAATAAATTTCGACCATTTCGCCTTATACTTGGAGAAATAGATAAAATAGTACATGCATTATTCGTATCACTAGTTTTTGTCAAACCGTTACGGTTTTTTGTATTTTCGTGAAAAGATCGACCACTAAGCGCACCAGTTTAGGAGAGCGGTTAAAGCATAGTTCATCACGTGATATATATTAAAAAATATTGAAAAGTAATTTTAACATTAAGATTGGGAAGGAGATCAAGGTTGTATATGTATAAAATTGCCTTCTCGACATTTTTATTAGTGCTCCAAGATAGATTTAAGCACCCGTTTTCCGTATATTTTCATTTTTTTGTCTGCTTCAAATTTGTTTTGCCGAGTTGATTAAAAATTTATGCATCCTCATTGGTTTGTTCTTCGAACAGATTATCGGATGGACTACGCTTTAACCGATCCCCTAAACGGGGGAATGTCTAAAGTCTGGTCCATCACGTGATACGTGACTATATAATTAAAGATTGATTTTAAGCTTAGGGTTAGGGTTAGGGCTAGAGTTGTGATCAAGATTATATATAAAATTATTTCCTCGACATTTTATTAGTACACCAAAATAGATTTAAGCATCTGTTTTCCGTTATTTTTCATATCTTGTTTGCGCTTCGAATTTGTTTTGCCAGGCTGACCAAAAATTTACGCATCCTTATTGGTTTGTGTTTCAGACTGATTATCAGATGTACCTGGCTTTAGCGTATCCCCCGTTTAGATAAGTAACTAATCAAATAAGTTAATTAAAGGGATAATTAATAATTATTCTTTGAAATTAACTCATTTGAGGAATTCATTAAAGCGAAGTAGTTTCACATGATATATAATCCAATCTGAATTGCAATCATGTGATCAAAATTGAATAACCAATAAAAATACTAGTATTAGTTCACCAATAACAATGAGCTTTAACATTTTTTGAATAAATTCACACTAAATGTACTAATCATAAAGTTGACAAACAATTTTATATATTTCTAGTTGATAGCAAAAATAAACTAATCAATTAAAAATTTTATTTGATTGTTATTAATATTGTTAAAATTAATTTTTCAAGATTACTTTTATTATTTTATTTGAAATATCAATGAAAAATATTAAATACTTACTAAAAACTCATTGAATTTGGTTAGAATAAAACTAATACAAAGAAATTGAATATCTAAAGAACTCTTACTAAATATAATCAATATTAGTGATTTCAGAAAATGTCAAGAAAAATCAATTAACTTTGAATACTTATATTTCTTCCAATATTTAACTAATTTTGTAATCCAAATACAAAGAATACTTGTTTTAATTAAATAAATTAAAAGAATTTGAGTTTACAAACTTTTAAATACAAATCAATAAAATATTATTATCTTATAATTTATCTGGCATTTTACAATTTCATATACTAATTTTAAATATTAATATTTTTACTAATAGTTAATAAAATGTAAAAATATTTATTTTAATTATAAATTATAAAGATTTAATTATATATTTCAAAAATATAAATATTTAATGATATATATTATATAAATTCAATATGAAATCAAACTAAAAATTAATCAAAATTTGTAATAGTATTAATAAACTAAAAAAAATATCAAATATTCACACTTAAAAAATCTAATACAAGCTATTAGTTATTAAAAATAAGATTAACTATTATTTTTATTTTGTTAATATTATAAATTTCTTCAAATTATAATCAATTTTCAATTTAATTTCATATTAATAATATTGTAAATAAGCTTTTAGTATTTTTTTTTGTTAAGAATTACAACCAAAATTTTGCTAGATTAAATCACAAGATATTTATTTGTTTTTGTTTTTATAATAATTATATTATACAAAATTTAGTCAAAAATATTACTGTTTATATTCTGTGATTAATAAAAAAATTTTCTTAAACTCAAACTTTATATATTATAATAGTTTTTCTCAAAGTTAATCAACTATTATTTATATATATATTATATTATTATTATTTTGATTAACTTTTAAAATACTTAAAGATATTTATAATATTCAAAGAAATATTTAAAGAGAAATATGTCTTAATAACAATTTAAAGTATTAATAATACTTTATAACTATTAGACTGAATATATATTAAATATTAAAAATACTAGTAAACAAAATTACTAAAAATTAAAAATAATTTAATTCTTTTAACACAATAATTTAAATAGCTTGAAAGTGTTCTCAAAATTTTGAAGTCAAAGATATAGAAAATATGATATTTGTATTATAACAAATATGACTCAAAAATAAATTTATAAATAATAATAATTTTTTTATTCAAATATAACTTTGCAATTAAGATGAGAAGTTATAAAACTAATAATAATAACTTTAATTTAAATATAACTTTACATTAAAATAAAAGATTATAAAATTAATAATAATTTTTTTATTCAAGAATTATATAATATTTATAACAAAATGTGTTAAAGTGATTATACAAGAAATTAAAATATACTTTGTTAAAAAAATATAGAGAGAAATTATATTTGATTACCTATTTACAATATATATAAACTAAATTTCTTTGAATAATTAAAAGTGATAGATAATTAACTATAAGATGATTATTAAAATGATTACTATCAATAACTAATTTAATTCTAATAATTATAATATATGTTACTTTCATATATATTTAAATTATAATTTAACTAATATATTTGCTAGTTAACTTAAATTCTATTAATTCAATATTTACTTATTTATTTACTCATTTATTTATTTATTTACTTGTTTATTTATTTTTTACTTGCTTATTATATATAATTAGATTCTTTTAATAAGATATAAAATATTTATAATTTAATAATATTGTTACAAGTTTGTTCACTAATCGTTAAATTAGCTTACAAACGAGAACCTGGATTGGGAGAGGGTATAAACTGATAAAGAAAATATTAAGAAGAAAAGAAAGGTATCTAAGACCTATGCCAATTTCTACGGAAATTGTGTTTACTTGAAAAGGAATAATAATGTGGGAGAGTTGTGG
>CAJVPL010002052.1:0-10567 GCA_910591945.1 Ambispora gerdemannii
CCTACCTTTATTAAATTAGTCTCTCCCAACCTTAATTACTTTAAATACACATAAAAGCCTTTAATAACTCTCCCACTAAATTGAAACACGTGAAGAACACGTGATCTATACTTGAAAGATAATAAATCAACGGAAACGGTAACAATATGACAAAATTTGATAAAATTGCAAAAAAGTATTTTTATAAAATTAAATAAAAATAACAAATTCACTTAAAAGCAATTTATACCAGTTGAAGAGTTTAAAATAAATAATATATTATCTTAAATATAAATATTATATAATTTAAAGGATTATTTAAATATTAAAATAATTGATAAAGCCAAAAAAATTATGAAAAATAATAAAAAAGCAATATTTAAAAACAGTTTACATCAGTCAAAGAGTTTAAAAAATAATGATAAATAAAAATAAAAAAGTATAAATAATATATTACCTCAGATATAAATATTATATAATATAGTAGAATTAAAAAAATTAATAAAGCCAAAAACATTATGGAAGATGATGAAAAGATAATTTTAATTTATACAAAAGAACAAAAAAAGCATTTTATTTAGATTATTGAATGTTATAGAAGTTTTTAAAAAGATTAAAAATCAGATATTATTGTTGTCTTTATCTAAAACTAAAAAAGCTAATTAATCCTTCACTTGTACTTGTTATTAGATAAAATTAATAGCTTTTGATGTAATATTTTATGAAAATGATAATAAATGACTAAAAAAATGATAATAGAAATATAACTATATTATTAAAGAAAAAAATGTGACATAAAACTTATTTGACTTATTTGAATAAGCTAATATGTGAAAGTATAATCTGTACTTAGTTTTTGATTATATATGTAATTTGATCAATTAGATTATATTATATTATGTAATTAGGAATTAATATAATTATTCTAGAATAACTACAATAAATATTTGTATAGTCTATAATTATACAAATATTTATTTTTTAATATAAAATATTTATTTTATTAATAAAATTTAAAATATTTTAATAAAAATAAAAATAAATTTTTAATTTTATTATATTTTAATAGTAAATTTTGAAAGTAATGTATTACTTTTATAAATTATTATATATATATTTATTTTATATTTACTAATTTGATTATTTAGTAATCAATTATTATCAAAGCAATATATTAATAATAAATATAAATAACTTATTTTAAAAAATTTCATAAATTTTTAACTTTTATATATTCAAAATTATAATAATTTTAAAAAAAATAGTGATTATACAAAAGAAATATTTTTTTAAGAATATAATTATATATATATATATTTTTACAATATATTATCAGAAATTCGAAAATGAATTTGTTATTTTAGAATTCAATATTTCAATATTTGATAATTATATTTGAACAAAGATATCATTATTAGATTTGACTATTTGAATCTAATGGTGATATCTTTGTTCAAATAGAATCACCAAATGTCAAGATATCAAATTCCAAAGTGACAAATTCATTTTTGAAATTTCTGGTAATATATTGTAAAGATGTATATAAAGAATATAAGTGTAAAGCTACATTTCTTATAGTCACTATCTATATTGTTATTTGTTATTTAAAAAAAAATACTTTTTATATGGTGTAAGAACTCTTAAATCGACAATATGTTAAAAATTCTATCTCCTTATCTAAGAAGTAAATACAAAATTTAATATTATAAAAAAGAACTTGATAATATTACTGGTCAAATTTTGGATTTACTTATTAGGCAAGAAGTTGATAGAATTTTTAACATATTGTCGATTTAAGAGTTCCTGCACCATAGTCAATTAGACTTTTTTGGTGATCGAAAAGAAAACTGTTCCACTACTGCGGCAAATTGAATCTTGATCAGATCGGAGTTCTGATCAACAGCTCATCGTTTGGATATAAAATATCTATTTCACGAATTAGAACGGTGAGCATAACTTACCTTCTGTTCTCTTAATTCGATTGAATTACACAGATATGCACATTATTATAATGCGGCATGACCATTTGTTTTCTCATAAATGGCGAAGGTAATAATTTATTATTGTTAACGCCTCTTTATGAGAATTATTATTATTTATGCGTGTGTTAGATGAGTATTAGAATCATATGATATCGCATTTTTAGTAGTACTATTATTATTAGTCGATGTGTGATGGCGAAAGTGCATTGTTAGCTTCAAGTTAATTAATTAATTAGCCATCTAAGCATATTCTGCTTTATCAAGTGTAATCTTAAACCAACACAATAAACTTTTCTATTATTATAACGTGATTTTAGTGTGAATTATTAATACATTTTAGTTAATATTCCCCTTTACAATCTTAATAATAATAATAATAAAGTCAATTACTATTGTTAATTGTAAAAGTTAAACACTCTATGCCCACAAATAATAGCATCAACAAATTTATTTCACAACGGCTGAAAATGTAAATTTTTAGTTGTTTTTTGTTCTTCGTATAAGGATTGAATATTATGAAAATTCCATTCCAGCAAACAATCATACTTTTGAGATCCTTTGTCCGGTAGCATGCTGTCTAATCTAATCTGTTTCATTTAAATCATTGAATGATCAAGGATAAAAAAGAGAATCCAGAAAACTAAGCAATATTCCGATACAGAAGCATGAGGAGAAAAGGAAAAGATTCCTGCATAATGATGATGCTTATGATTATAAAGAAAAAGAATAATGAATGATAATCATGATGTTTGAGATGTTCTTCCTTTTTTTTTGTTACATTATACTAAATAGACGAATAAATGAATGCTACCTACTTACTCCTGCTTCTTGCGTAATGCTTTAGGTTTCGTCGTCGTTGTTCCGTAGATACTGCGTGAATCAAGATACATTATCGTTTATCACACAATAGTCTCAAATTATGATTAGAATGAGAGAATTATTGACGATGAGTGATTGCTGCTGTCTTTTCTGCTGTTGCTAATGAAAATAATACGACTTTAAAGTTTATTATTTGGTGATGAAACCTTGACGTTAATATTATTATTTATTGTCTGACTCTCTTTCTCTAGCGCTGCATATTTCTCAAGAGCGAGTATAATAAGTAGCGGATAATATGTGCGATACCTTCCTTGATAACGAATGAGCGATAACAGGATTAATGAATGAGTCTGATGACAATGAATCGATATCATAAAATTTTAGCACACATCGAAAATTATGATCATTATTATAATACGATTGTTCTCTTATTATGCGTAATAGGTATTATAAGTGTCAGTCGTAGTCGTTCAATCGATGAATAATGTTTCTCTCAGGCTTTATTTATATACCGAGACGGTAGAAAATAATCATTAACCGGTGAAATGTCATTCACATAATATCATATCATATTTAAATAACAAAAGCAAAATTCAACGAATGAAATTCCTTTGTTGTACATAGATAAATGCGGGGTACAATAAAATGGCATGAATTTGTGTACACGTAATCCTTTTGACATCACAGAGAACAATAAGTAATACACACACTGCTGCACTGACTACCCAAAAAAAACTAGCGGTGTTGCTGCTCCGGGGAGTGGTCCCACAATTTTGAATTTTAGGACAAAATAAGAACATTACCGTTTTTCGGTCTCCCTCTTTTTTCTCCATAACATAATGGCAATAGTAAATAAATGTATCCGTGGGCATTACACCGATCAAATCTGTCAAAAGGTTCTAATATATATATTTTTTTTCGAATGTTTTGTTACCGATAGTACTGTGTATTGAATCTTTAATTCTGCATTGTGGAGAACTTGCCTGCATATTCAGTGCGTAATGCACAGCAAAGTAAAATAACGTGCATAATTTTGCATTACCTTCTTGTGCACATACATATAATAGATTGTGTTTTTTATGCTAATACTTTTACTGCGAATAACAGGAAATAAATGGGTTCCATTGTTTTGCATATAAATAATAAACCGGAATTTTATTTATGTATGTTTGCAGTAACGTTAGAAAAAAATTTCCATATTGAAAAGATATCGTTTACGAAGTCGAATCATCGTCGTACATAACATTTGCATATTTAAATAAACTTTAAAAAGTAAAATAATTTTTTGCCTCAAATATTTTTATGTTAATAATTGCCTTTCTCTCTTTATAAAATTCATTCATTGATGGCGACGACCTATTGATACCTTTTTTAGTCAAATTCACATAACACAGTCCCGCGGTGATATATTGCGTTTTTACGATAACTTTAAAAACTTAATTGTCACGTGTGATAAATTTTTTTTAGACTGTACCGATTACTAATAATCCCACGTGCGCTTCGACCAAAAACATTATCCTCCAAATCTGGCTACAAACAACCGACTCGTAATACGTAATACCGAAATGGTCCCGAAAATTTGGTAATGAAAAGTCTAAGTGTCACCGCCAACGATATCGACTTACGATATATAAATGTATCAAGCAAAGCAAGCAAGCAAGCAGGATAATAATTACGAAATTTTCGCCTTTTTATGTTTTTTTTCTTTTTTTTTAATTTAAACTTTAAATTTCTAGCCGACGCAGGAGTTTTGTGTTTGTAATACACATCAAAGCAGCCAGATAAACTCAGCCTTATATTTTTTTATTATTATTTTCTTATATTTCTTCGCTGTCATTTATTTTTTATTCCCATTGTCTTTTGATTGTTCTCATTCTTGTGTATTAGTAGTATGCCGCTCGTGTTTTCGCGTTATTTTTTTAATGTATTTAGTCCGTATACATATAACATTCATTCATCACGATGGGAAAGACAACGATGCTGCTGTTGATGATTATGCTGCTTATGACATAAACTTTTGCATTCGAACAGACAAAGTGAGCAACAACAAAAACAGAAAAACACATATATATAAAACGTTCAAAAGTCCTTGTGAAAAATCTCCAAAGCTTTTCATCCTCATAGAATTTCGACCATTCTTCGTCATTTTATTCTCCAAAGCTTTTCGCCATATATATTTTATTTAGTTATTATTATTATAATTATTATGATCTTAACGTGCCTCATAAATAGAATTTAAGTTTTAAGAACCAATTTTCTACTTTATTCATCCAAATACACACTTTTCGTTTTTTCCTTCACTAAATTAAAAAGCTTTCCCTAAAAAAAAAATAAAATAAAAGTAATTCGTCCGTCAATAAAAAAAATTACGAAATTTTCTTCTTAATAGCTTTTATACGACATTCTAAAAACAAATCACACAAAATGGATTTTGAAAATGAATTCGAACATTCATCTTTAGCTGCATCGTCGTCCACAGCACGAACACTTTTTGATGAACTTCGAGACATGCATGTAACCGACTTTGAAAAATCTCAAGATGTATAAAAATCTCTCCTTTTCATTGATTCGCGTGTTTATGTGCTGAATGTGAGAAATTTTTCTAATTTCTGATCTATTTTTTTTTTTTTTTTTTGGTTTAGCTTGGAGATGAATTTTACGAATTATATGAATCGCATGAAGAATGGGATGAGTATGAACAGGGAGACAATGAATATAGGTATATTTTTCTCAAATCCTTAATTTTTTCGATGTAAAAAATGTTGGTTTTTTTGGCTCAAAATTTTGTATTCCTCTTAGTGGCTATAATACAGGTGGCAGCACAAGCAGCAGCAGTAGCACTTGCAGGGGAAGAAGCAGCAGCAGTAGCACTTGCAGGGGAAGAAGCAGGAGTAGTAGTGCTAGTAGTAGCAGAAGTGGCAGTAGCTGGAGCTCTCACTCGTTTCACGAAGATAGTGAGGAAATTGAGTTCTCAGGAGATCAATCATCCAAAGTCAATAAATTTGTTCCGCAATTATTTGACGACGTTGACGAGCAAGATCCGCTCTATGACGCACTTGAAGCTTATATCGAAAAACTTGGCGATGAGGAATTAAAAGAACTCTTGAATAAGGCAATTTTCTATATTTAGTATTATAATAAAATTAGATGCATGGAATATAAATTAACATTCTTTTTATTTTGATCCAAAAAGGATGAGGATGTTCCCACTATACTGCAAGCAATTGTCGAAAAAGTGAAAATGGCCACCAAAGAAAAAGAAAAACTATTACGTGAAAAAGCCGAAGAATTGCGAGAATTGAAAGAAACTTTTGAGATGTTGGAAAAAGAACTAACGGTTTGAATTAATTTTTTCTTCATTTATTGATTTCTCATTATTTTTAAATTCAGCAATTTTATATAATGTAATTTTATTTTTCAGGTAGAACAAATTGGTAATAACGATGCTGAGAATACTGTAAATGCAATGAAAGAAATTACGACAACGTCAGCAAACCGTCAATCTAGGTAAATTTTCGATTTTTCTACTATTTTTACGCGACACGAAATCATTGCTAATTATAATAACTATTATTTTTTGTGTTAGATGGGTACTTTATTTTCACATCCCAATCTTATTTTTTGTTGTGTGGCATGCATACGTACAATTCGTACAATATAAACTTGAAACGTTGATTCATTAAAAAATTTCTCGTTCTTCGATACCAACATCACCAACAAAAAAATCTAAGTTTATGCTTTTATTTTCTCATCCGTTTAAAATTAGGCTTTTTTTTATTAAATCCTTGCATTTCTATTAATCTCACTTGTATAATAAGAAACCTTTCATCTTCAAGCATTATATACATCATCATCGTAATTCATAAATCCAAAAAAAAATATGTTTTTAATTTTCCATATTTCGTATTTCCGTATTTCCTTTTGTTCTTTTTATAACTCTTATAATTCTTCAAATCGTTTTACGCGATTTTCTTATGGTACACACATAAAATCAAAATTTCCAATCTTATAAATGTATGATTACCTGTTCATTTTTCTTCCACTCCCACATAAACTTCATTTTTTTCTTTTCGTGTTTTTCTGATATTTCTAATAATTTTTTTATTTTATTTCTTTTTTTTAATAATTGTTTTTTTTTCGTTAGTAGCATTATTCTCTTTTCGATTACTCCGAAAATGTTCGTTTCTTATAGATTTCGTTTATTTTGTTCACGTAGCGTAAAGATTACTTCGCTATTTACAAAACGCGTTTTCTCTCTCACAACCAAAACTTCTTGTACATAATTACTTTCTTTATACATTGACGTTAGTTATTCTTGTAAAATAGAAAATTTTTATTTTTTTATTATTGTTTTTTCCCGCTCAACACACACCAAAAGTAATTTTCTTTTTTATCTCTATTTCTTACTGAACAACAAACAACATGTGTACTTTTTGATGTTGTCTCTATTAATGATTTTTTTATATATAATTAAAGAAAAAGGAGCAAAAGAAAAAATTTGCAAAACAAAACACGTCTCGCTCTCTTTCTCGAACGCGTATATCTATTCCTTCTCTCGTCTCTACTCTCTCTCGTTGCCTTGCGAGCTACTCTTTTTCGTGTTTATGTGTACATATGTGAATGTGTGTTTGGGCATTATCGTATCGTGTGCGCGGACTATATATACAAATATACGTGCATATGCGCGGGTTCGGAATAAAAATTTTCGTTTTACAACAAAAAAATCGACAGTAACAACACTAACAAACCAATCAACATCGAAACACAATCTTATACGTGCATGCTTTCGCAAGGAAAGAAATTATACTTTCGTTCGATCGCGATTTCTAATAGTAACAAAAATATCTAAAATCGTGAACAAAAAAAGACATTCTTTGTTTAATGTTTTCGTCTCAAATATATATCAACAAAAGAACGTCCGTAACTATATTTCATTCGCCACTTTTCGATTCTTTTTTATCGTTTCGAGTTTAATAGTGTACTGATTACGATAATAAAAAATAAGCTGTCATTTTTACGTTTAATATATAGAAATAGCTAGGATTTTAAAAATACACTCCCTAGATATTCTTAGTTTTTGATTGTAAACTGAAACATTAACTATAAATTCTTTTCGATTTGTAAATTTAAGATTTAGTAAATATTCTGAAATTAAAATACTGTTTGTTAACTTGATTTGCTAAAAATTCAAATGAATTTAAGTTTGAAAGTAATATTAAATATTCTTTACTTGAATTTTATACTGTTTTTCCTTTCATGAAATTTGCAAAGATTTTCTATTATTAACCTAAAATTATCTGAATTTCGTGACTTTCCTTAAAATCAATGAAATTTCTTTTTATTTGTTGTGTTGACTGCATTAATTTAATAAATTTTCGCCGAATAACAATGAGTGTTCTCGATATTACAAATTTTTTTTACCCAATTTGTAAAATGCAAATCTTGTTTAAAATTATACAATTTTTTATATAAGTTGTAAAGTATATATGTATAAATTTTGAGTTTTTAATTTATTTTAAACCAAACAAAAATTTGCATCAAACTTGAGTAATTGATATTATTTGAATATTAATTACATATATATTTTTATATTTATAGAATTTTAATGGCAAATTTCAAATAAACATATTCAAATTGGTGAGATTATTATTTTTTATAAACAAATTTAATTAATTATTTTTTTTGAAATTAAATGAATTTTTAAACTGATTTTTATTTGAAATTTTTAATATATAATTTTTTTAAAATAGATATATACAATGGCTAACAAAATTATGGAATTAAATATGTGAGTTTAATAGTAAAAATTAAAAGTTTATCTCATATAAAAATTTAAGTTTTATAAATAAAAATTTTGTATTTTTATATTTTTTCTGAATTTTTAGATTAATTTGATAAAGTTGTTTTAATTGCAAAATTATTATAAAATTTTTATAATTAAAATATAAAATCAATTATAAAAATTTTTGTAATAACTTTGCAATTAGAATAATTTTGTCAGATTAAATTTAAAAAATCATATAATAATAATCAAAAATAATATAATAACATTAAAATTTATTAATAAAGTATAGTAAAATACAAGTTTTTTTCTTTATATAAAGATTTTCAATTTTACTAATAAATATTTTTTTATTTTATATTAAAATAAAAATAATATTATATATTTTAATATATATTTTTTTAGATTTAATCTGATCAAGTTATTCTAATTGTATATAAAATTAATAAATTATTCATATTATTTTATTAATAAAATATAATAAAAATTAAAATTTTTGTTTTATAAAAAGTTTTTAATTTATTAACAAATATATTTTATTTTTATATTAAAATAAAAACTATAAATTATATTTAATATATAATAACAATTAAAAATAATGTAATAATATTAAAGTTTATTAATAAAATATAATAGAATACAAATTTTTCTCTTTATATAAAAGTTTTCAATTTTATTAATAAATATTTTTTTATTTTATATATTTTAATATATATTTTTTTCAGATTTTTTAAATTTAATCTGATCAAGTTTTTCTAAATACATATAAAATCAATAATTTTTTTATAATTAAAACATAAAAAATTTTATAATTTTGTTGGTTAATATATATTTTAATATACAATAATAATTAAAAATAATATAACAATATCAAAATTAAATATAATAAAATATGAGTTTTTCTCTTTATATAAAAGTTTTCAATTTAACTAATAAATATTTCTAATTATATATAAATTCAATTAATTTTTTATATATTTTAATTATAAAAAATATATTAAAATATATAATACTATCTTTAATTTAATATAAAAATAAAAAATTTTTATTAGTAAAATTAAAAATTTTTATATAAAAAGAAAAATTCATATTTTATAAAGATTCATCTACTTATTTTCATATACTGTTTATTATTATATAGAAAACTTTTTTTTATATGATTAACTTTTTATGAAATTATTACTATTTTGAGCTTTTGCATATGAAAGTAATTCAAAATGATAATAGTGACTGTGTTCACAGCAATTTATTTTGAATTTTATTATTAAATGATATTTATAATAATAAAATAATGTTTCTTAACAAGATAAAAAATAACAAAAATAAGACTAAACTAATAATAAGACTAAATTAAAAGATAAATTTAACCAAAAATCCAAAATAAAATTAATTTAATATGACAAACTCAATATTAAACCAAAAGAAATTCAAAATCAAAAACTTAAGAACTTAAAACTAGAACTGAAGAACTTGATTTTTATTAATTATCAGCACTTGTATTTATACATATTTTTGTATTATAGTAATACAGTATAATATAGTAATGTGCAGTATGACTTAGTATAATACAATTGCGACGCAGCATGTGGCACAATAGATCTTTGCTAATATTACAAAATTACTGGTTCTCTTTTAAATTACATGAAATTATAATTAATAATCTTGTTCTATATCTAAGTACCAATAGCAAAAATAGAAAATAGAGACTAAATTAATATAGAAAATGATGAAATTTACCAAGAAAATAATATAATTAATATATTCAAATAAAGATAATAATAAAATAAATATAGAAAGATAAGTAATATTGTTACCGTTGTGACATATTATATATTATTTAGCTATTTGTTAACACGTTTATGCAAAAGACCAGGAAAGTGAGCATAATATCATTATCATGAGGAGCTCAACATTTATTTATAATAATGATATTTCTCTCACATGATGATAGTATTTGACAAAGAATAATGATTATTAAGAATCTAATTGGTTTTTATTAAGAAAT
>CAJVPL010002053.1:0-10561 GCA_910591945.1 Ambispora gerdemannii
TCGTCAGGTTCGAGTCCGGTTCAAGCTCGAACCGAACCAGACTCGAACCGAACCAGACTTTTTTTCGGAACCCTAATGTGAACAAATAATTTTCAATAACAAAGAGCACATTCACATTATAGCTAAAAAAAAAAGAAGTCTATAATTTTGCAATATCATGAGATTACTTTAAGGTAATTACACTCTAGATAAATATATTTATGTTATGATTGAAAGTAAAAGATTTTTTGCATTTCTAGTATGGATACATATTATATTACAGTTTACTTTTACAAGAAGTTAAGAATATCCCATTTTTTTCCATCGACAAATATAAAAATTACAAAAATGTGCAACCCTCAGTTGCTGAATTGTTTTTCACAGCAGAAGATGACTCAATATCATATCTACGAAACAGCATTACTAATAATGTTCCGGCGACGCAAGTTATTACCGACATAGTTATATAAGCGTAGATTGTATAAGGATCATGCGAAAATGGCACCATGATGAGTCCTAAGGCTGATCCAACACCATCAGTTGTAAAGAACAAAGCGGTGACGATTGACTCCATCGACTTCGGTGCCTATCGATAAAAAACGATTTATACATGTATCATGAAAACGAATTAGGAAACAACCCGAACAAAGGTATTTACCTTATGATATGCATATTCAAGTGCAGTTATGTAGACGAAAACTAAAATAATAATATCAAACAAAAGGACGATGAAAACGAAAGGAAGTCAAATGTTCAACAATAATAAATAGTACCTTCAGAAACCGCGATCATAAAATAACCAGGTGTTTGCCACCAAATACTAATGTCATTTGGAACCATTTTACCATCAATAATACAAAGTGTGTGTTCATAACATGGACCTGTTCTATATATAAACAATTGAAGCACTGCACAATACACCATTGCCAAAGCCATAAAAACAAATCCAATAAATATTTTAGAAGTTGGTAAAAGTGATACGCCGTGTTTACGCAGTGTTGGATAAAAGAGTTTATCCACAATAATAGAAACAATGCCCGCCGCCAACGGAACGATATTGGTCATTAAATCGTTTGGCATATTCTCGGATCGCATCGTCGCCCCTTGAGAAATCATATTTGTACGTGATTGACTCCATGCTGCCCAGTAGGTCGGATAAAACAAGAAGAGACTACAGGCTTGCAACCCTTTTTTCAGATCATCCACAAAATTGTCATCCCACTTTACATGGTACTCACTTAACTGAGCGGTATTCATATTTGACGGTTTTGCCGAATCCAAACTACGTGATTGACTTCTCAAAGTAATCGAAAATATTTTGAAGGCATCGACAAATATGGATCCATTAGGAGGAATTTTGTTGAATTCTTTGTTTTTAAAATAGAAAACCAAGTTCGAAAGAAGGAAAACCACAAAACATATTAAATACGCCAGCCAAAAAGAATGAAATTTCTCTACGGGAGTTGTAATAAATGGTGAAAGCATTCCGAGACTTGTCAGCACATATAGCCAATTAAAGATCGATTGAATAGTTATTTCTGGATCGACTATGACTCTTTCCCCAGTTTCCAATGTTTTTATGTATGGTTCTTTATGAGGATATTGCTCTGCAGCCGCTACCGTATAATTGGACTTTACACCCCCACGTCCAAGTCCCATCAACAAAATGGCAACAATTAAGCCCACGAATGGTGCACTGGTGTCTAGTAGCTGAGGAATTGAGGTTATTGTTAGGATGAATGGTCCTAAAGCATAAATAATTCCAAATACAATTATCGTCTTGTATTTTCCCCAATAGACATCGGCAATCACTGCGCCAACTATCAATGTTGAGTAAGTTATAAAACTGAAAAATAGTGTTAATGCTGTTGCGACTTTTTCCCCTTTACCCATAACGCCTGGTTGTTGACTACCATTAGTGGGTAAAGGAAACTGAATATAATTTTGGAGTATGGCCATTATTCCAAAAAGTGTGAATCGATCGCAAAATTCGCAAAATATTACAACTCGACATGCTACATGATCGTGATATTTATTTTAACATTCATCATGTCATGAATACGAAAAAATCATTTTAACAACAATAATTAACCTGTTGGAATTTTGTCAGTAACTTTACGTAAATTTGAAATGTCTTCGGTGAATGTTATAGACGTTGTTTCACTTTTCTCTATTAGTATACTCTCGATAAATGAAACCCTTTCTTCCGAAAAGTCTAATTCGATGCATGACAGCTTATCTTCTGATGTATTCAAAAAACTTGGATCAATACTGTGTCTTGTCATGTTAGTGTTTTCCAGCAGCGTAATGATAAAAATATTAAAACGAATCAGGTTAGATCGTTTTTTATACTTTTTTGAAATTAATTTTCCGGAATTTTATTGGCAAAAAGAACGATAGTTATGTTTTTCTAGAATGATTTTGCTTTTTATTATTACACACTTTGATGTATTGCAAAATAAACGAGCAGTCAACTCATATGCAAGAAGCAGCAGATTTTTTTTCTTACGTTCGACGTATTGTAAATGTGTATATCGATATACACAGTATGGTGGTTATTCTTGTCTGATTAACAATAGGATAACGATAAAACAAATTCAGATATAAATAGTAGAATATACTGTACATGTATTTTTCTTTTTTAATACTGTGTGTTGCAAATGCCGTTAAAAGGAAATTATTTACGTACAATGTAAGGTTTGGCATTAGAATACCCCTATTACGCGCGCACATGTATCGTGTTACTTAAGAAAAGTCAAACCTGCATTATTTGCTCAATCTTGTAGCACTGTTCAATTCGAGAGATACTGCGTTGGTTGGGCGTTTTTACTAAGTAAATTTTATTTAAAATACATTATAATGTATTCAAATATAAATATGAGCATTTCCTTTTGATTTTCATGTACTTTGTATTTTTTTGAATTATAAAATATGCTAAAATATGGTCCGGTGCAAAAATGTTGATACACGAAAAATGAAAGTTAATACATGTAATTACTTCTAATAAAAGTCATACAAAATATAATTAAAATTTATATTTTTTTATATTAAGTAAAGCATATCTTTTTATATTATTTTTAGTATTTTTTATACTTTTATTTAAAAATAAATAAAGCAAAACTTTTCACTTTTGAACAATAAAATTTGCAATTTTTAGGTATTATCATTATGAATTTCTATTTTTAGAAATTTATATTCAGCAAGTGCATTAATATATATATAATATATATAATATATATATATTTCAAAGCTTAGCAAAATTGTATCACTAGTTGTTGAAAAATTAAGCGTTAAAGTTTAAAATTTTTTTTCCATGATATAAATTTATTAAAAATGATTATAAATTATTATATAAAAAAATTAAAATAATCAAATTGAAAAAGTTATTGATTAATAAAATTTTTTATTTTTATTTATATATAATAAATTATATAAATATATTAATTATAATTTAAATATTAAATATTAAAAAATTAAAATTTTAAAATTTTAAAAATAAAATTTTTTTTATTAATAGCAAAGTGATATATTTATATTTTTGCATCAGACCATATCAAATTACTTTACAACCAATGATTTAATTTTGTTAAAATTTGAAATATATTTATATTAATGCACTTGCTAAGTATAAACTTTTAAAGATAGAAATTCATAATGATAATATCTAAAAATTATTTTTAATTTTTAAAAATTGCAAATTTTATTGTCTAAAAGTGAAAAGTTTTGCTTTATTTATTCTTAAATAAAAGTATAAAAAATACTAAAATAATATGAAAAGTTATATTAAGATATGCTTTACTTAATATAAAAAATATAAATATTAATTATATTTTGTATGACTTTTTTAGAAGTAATTATTAACTTTCATTTTTCGTGTATCAACATGTTTGCACTGGACCATATATAGTAATTGCTTTCCTTCTTGTCATAAGTTGTTTTACTAGACAAATTAAACTTTTTCTTTGTCAAATCAAAATAGTTAGATCCGGTATAAATCTAAAGTTATCTTCTTCGAAACAAGTTCCACCTTCAAGTAACAAAATGTAATTTTTAGCTTCCAATACTAATTTAACTTTTTGCTGATTAAACTTAAAGATAGCTATTTTTATAAATTTTTTAAAAAAATCAGATATTGTTCTTATAATCTTTTTAATGAATTCATTTATAAATAGGATCGATCCGAGTCTTTCCTTCACGGATGTGACAGATAATATATAGTATCCAACACAGTGTCTGCTAATCATAGAAATGATAGTGCTGAGAAAGCTGCTATAGCTCACAAACGAGTAATGGAAGGATAAGCAATGAAGTGTCTCACTAGAGCGAATTACATCCTCTATTTGGTCATTAATCACAAACGCCCACACGCTTATCATAAACTATCCGTCTTTGGCCATTAGTCACAAACATTCGCATGCCTTTCTCTTAATACTAACCGTATAAAGTCTAGCTACCTCAACGACATTACAGCACTTTGGTAGTTGACATAGTTAGGGTACTGAGGAGTGTTCGTAGAGCGTAAAATTTATGCACAGTATACCCTTTCATCGAGCTCACGTCGCACCACCACTACCCTCACTACCACTACGTCAAATGTGTTCTAAGGATAGTACGGCTTCTACGCCATAGCCGTAGTGTCGTAGGTAGTGACACCCATAGAAATGTTGCAACTCTAATCCCTGTGTACTCGATTCCCTGTTAACGTGCTTTTTTAATAATGTCTGCCAGTTTCGGCGGGTCTACTATTAAGAAACTAATATAGTTTGACGCTGACTGACAGATTAATAAGGTTTAGTATAGTTTCAGTTTCAGTAGTTTCAGCACTGTCATTTCGGTGTGTTGCTGAAACCTATATTCAACATTTTGTACATTCCACATAGTCTGTGCCTTGTGATGAGCTTCGATTCTGATCTATCGATTATGCATCTAAATTTATTTTTTGATACATAAAAACATTACGACCGATTTATATAAAGAAATTCAAAAAAATTACTAGCAACTGACAGTTTCCTACGTTTTCACCTAACCTTTTTATGCATTAGTAAAAATCCATAGAGATTTAGAAATCTTTATTTTCCTATTTCACTGACCTGATAAAGACTAATCATCGTTGGTTTTGAAAAATATTAGCGTTAGCGTTAGTAGTGTTGCCGAGGTTAGAGCTAATTCCGTCGATCTGCTTTACATGTATTCGACCCAAAATTCTATCTCGATTTCTATGCGGTGTTGTATTTTAATTTCTATTTTTATCTCTGGTTTTCTATTTTTATTCAATCCTTGATTATATTTTAAATTCTCCCTTGAATTCTCTTTTAAATTTGCTCTTAACAATGATGTGCATCATGCGTTAAGTTCGAGAATAATGTCTCACATTTAATCCAAAAATATATATATATACATGTATATAAAGTCCTCAAGGACATCAATAAAGAATCAGAATTAATTGCGTACAATCCTTCTCCAAGTAATTTAGATTGTAAAAATTGTTGTAGTTAATTGTGGTTAGGATCTTTGATCCAAAAAAAGGCACCGATTGGACATTGATGTTATTAATGGGTTATTAATTGGCTGAAAATGCTTTATTCTTGAATAGTTTAAGGTTTTAGCTAGAAAAAGCATTGCTTGGAAATTAATATCAAAGATAATATTGATAGAGAACTCCATTGCAAAAATATAGAAACCTCAAACCACCTTACCTAAGCCCCGAATAACCCAACTCCTCAAGAACCCCTCTCGATTGATATATTGGACGATATCAACATAAGAATCAGAAACTAACGAATATTATTGAGTCTACTCATTCTCTTCTTATTAGGGCTGTTAAAAAGCTTATGTGAGTCGGTCTTTGAGTCGGTTTTTGCTGAGTTGCTTTTGAGTCTGAGTTTAGGCTTGGAGGGACCGTCTCCCAATAGTCACATGATAGATCAGATACTAGATTGAAGTAACCATATATATACATATGCCAATTGTTTTTTCAAGAACGAATGACATTGTTTTCGTTCGTAATGCATACGTACAAACAAAAGATATTTACGATCATTACCAAAACAGTTCAACAAAAATCTCTGGAGGCATTCGATTATTTATTTTATCATATCATTAACAAGATGATTTAACAAAAATCTCTGAAAAAAATGGTTAAAAGTATCCTATCTTCTTTCCCTGTTTCTTTAAAATATTCAATTTCAGCTCGTCGATACTCACATCTTCCACAAGTTTTCCATTTTTCACAATTCCAAATCCATTTACTAGTCTTTTAGCTGAGACCTCTTTTGAAGATGTTTCAAGTTCTGTCGAAAGTGACAATAATCTTGAAAAGAGTCTCAAATAATGTAATCATTAGTAATATTATCTACAATAAAAATCATTTAAAAAATAAACGTAAACCTGCTCTTGTTTGTGATTATCTCGATGTGTTTGAACCTCAGGGCTGAATACCGATCCACTGTTGTAGTAGAAAACTAATGCTCTTCGCTTTCTAATCATAGCTTTAATGGCTGCAAATTACTTTGCATTGCAAACTATGAGAGTTCCTTGCGAACGTACCTTCTCTGCGGCAAAGAACACTCTTAACCTTGAAAGAAACTGCCTTCTGGAGGAAACAACAAGAGCCTCGATATGCTGAAGAGTTGGTTGTATGCCAAAATTAGCATAAATTAGATAAAAAGCATTATCATTATGCAAATAATATTTTAGTTAAATAAATTTGTATTGCTATAACTATTACAGGTGCACGTGAATAATATCATGTGTGCATGAGTCTGTCTTTCGGACCGAACCTCAATAAAAACTCGGCTTCTGGAGCCGATCGGACCGAACCAAATTTTTAACAGCCCTAGTTATTATCAATATTAAGTTTAATAACTCTGGTAGTGATACTAATGCCAAAAGTAAGAGAAGTGTCTTTTATCAGATGATTTTAATTTATTATAAGGCTCCCCCACCACCCCCACCTGAAATATTATATAATATTATTAATATTGCTTATATAATCATTATTGATTCCCTTTCTCTAAAAAATCACCTAATAAAAGACACTTCCCATAATTGATATTGATCAGAATTTCAATCTGATGACAATATCACATAATATCTATAAATTTAACTAATCAAGCATAATTTTAACTAATCCAATCAAAATACAACTTCAATTAGCAATATCTATTATAATAAAAGTACATACATTTACATTAATTAACAAAATTATATAATTTATTAAGAACTTGAAAGTACTACTGAAATAAAATCTGATTTAAATATTAAAATTCAATAGAATATTATTTATTTAATGTTAAAAATTTTATCACATGTATAATGTTTTATAATACATGTACCAAACAATATAAATTATCTAATACTGTATCATAATTCCAAAATTTATTATAAATTTTATATAATATATATAATTAATTTGACTAATCAGAATTTTTTATTTTATATTAATAAAAATTTTAAATCATATTATAACTTTTTAAAAACAAAACAAAATAAACATTCTCTTATATAATTATAGTTTTACTAAAAAAAACTATCAATCTATAAGAGTAATTTTTTATATAATTATTAATTATCAAGTTATTAAAATTGAATAATGTATACTATTGGTACTGAAAATATTCTTATTGCTAGAAATCAAGATTTTACTTACAAGAAGATAATTGATTAAAAGTTTATAATATAATTCAACTACTAAAATTAGTTAATTACAAGTATTATTATTTTTATATATTCTACAATAAGCAATATAAAATTAATTATTATTGGTTGCTTTAGCATTTGGATTCTTTTATTCAAGATCATGTTAATTTATTATGTTAATTAGTATTCACAAAAATGTTTAGTTTTGGAATATGGATCTAATAAAGTGCCAATTATTGAATCTTCTATAGTTCTAATATTCTTTAAGTTTAAAATTAGTTGAATTTGCTATCATATTATAATGTCATGTCACTGCAAAGACTAATGTCATTTTATAAAAATGACATATCATAAATTCAAAATGCAATAATAATTCCTGCAAATTTATAATTATAAGACAACAAATGATTTTTTATGGAACAAACAGTCAAAGAAATATCTGTAAAAGATGAAATTACTCAATATATTGCAACAACAATTGACTCTGACTCAGATTCGTTATATTGGTGGTGCTATTTTAAGGGAGATTTTCTTGTACTTGCAAGTATGGCATCCTGTTATTTAAGTATACATGATTCAAGTGTAATCTCGGAACAGGCATTTTTTATGGCAGCAAATACGATACCCAACTTAAAACCAGATACAGCACATGCAGTGATGTGTTTAGAAGTTGAATTCAGCAAGTACATGACAAAAATATAAAAGAATTCGATATTGAAGCTTTTATTTTTTTAGAATCATAAATTTTATAAATTTTTATCTTTTTTATTTTTGAAATACGAGTATGAAACTTGTTTATTAATAAAAGTATTTTATATATAGTTTTTATCCAATCAAATTAATTATATAAATACTCCGGAGCAGCTGGAGCAGTTTGGAGCAAACCCCAAAACAATGAACCCGAGCGGGTTAAATTTGATCGACCCCTTGCTTTACTATAACATGAACCCAATTCACTCTGCTCCGCTCCATTAACAACCCTACTTACTGTACAAGAGCGCTATTTATAGATCATATGATGCAGCTACCTATTAATTATATTTATAAATTCTTAATAAGGAAGTAGATACGAAAGTTAATCCACAAATATAATATGGTTATATTTTGAATTAAATCAAATTAAAAATCTTTTGAATAACTCAACTCATGCTAAATATCTTTATACAAAAAAATGAATTCAAATGATAAAATTTAGTAAAGAGTCAGTATACTGTCAAAAAAAAGTCATTGACGACTTTGAATTGATATAAATTTACCAAAGCCATTATCCAAGAGCCAAGTTCATAGTTAATCTAAATATACATAACTGTCTAAAAAGCTCATTACGATAAATTTGCATAATGAATTTACTATAAAAACCCAGCTTTATTTTTTATTGGCTAATGCATATAAACTACCAACCATCAATATAATGATATGGTCGGAATATTTAGTGAAGAATTCTGTAAATATCGTTATATCAAAGGGAATTGTGAACAACTCTGCAAATATCGTTATATTGAAAGGAATTTTATTAGAAGTGTTTTTAGGTTGTCATTGTTATGTTGAAATTTTAATAAAGAGTTGACTGTACAGTATATAGTGATAGAAATTGCTCATTAATGCAAAGGATAGTAAATTAATTATCATTACACAAATCCGCCATAATATAACATGACTAGCACTACAAAATTAGCAGAGTCCTAAAATACTGTCTAAAAAGCATAATTATACAGTAGTATGAAATAACTATTTTATTTATGTAGACTTTACGACTATGAAATTTAGCAAAGTCATTACATGTATATGATATGCGTGGAAGGTGAATTGAAATGTCATCCGAAGCATTGCATGCGAGTTTTTTCGAGTTACATCATATATTTCCATATGCAAATATTTGTTTCTTAAAGTCAATATTATCCATACAGCGAGATTGTCTTCTCGTATTAATCTTTCTTCTGGATCTGTAGCAGCATGTGTTTTTTTCAAGACATTACTCATAATGACGTGAATGAGAAATAATATATATAGTACATAAAATTACTTGAAGAGTTGAAAGAAGCTTTGGTTTTTTACACAAAGAAGTCATGATTTGAGTGAGCCAAATTTTCCAACCTCAAAAAGTGATAGTAAGTATAATTGAATTAAAGTAAACTATTTTAAAAACTTGTAAAATATCAAAAGATTTGGATGGTTAATTAAATTATTTTCATTTTTGTTCAATAATTAAATATTTTTTCTTTTCTAAAATAGTAATTAAACCTATAAAAACTAGAAAGTTATAAAGAAGAAGTATTATAATACTCTTTTAAAGAATTCAGGTTTTCCAAGCAATTTAAGTTTTGTTTGAAACTTGAATATGAGTGTTACATTTTTAAATCTAATAGAGAAAAAATTTTTAAAAAAACTTCTTGTCCATTCAGAAAAACATTATATCAGATAATTTATTTGGAAATGTGATATTAGACAATTAAATTTGAGCAATTTATTGTCAGAATAATGGATGTCAAGAAATCGAACATCTTTCATTATATACTTGTTATATTTTGAGATATTTATGCTTCAGTTTCAGTTATTTTATTTAATTTTTATGCTTTTTTTTTAATAATTTATATTTTTTTCTAAAATATTATTTATAAATTAGATTCTCTTTAATTTAATATTGCTATAAATTAAATTAAACTGGATTTTTATTTATATTTGAGTTTCAAATTGAACTTGAATCAGATTTTGTGAGTTTAAAAAAGATTCAAAGTTCAAATTAAATTTGAACTAAATTATTATATAAGTTTAGTTCAAGAACAATATAAATAATATTATATATTAATTTGTAACTATATTTAACTCTCTTTATTATAAATATAATGAGATTCAATATTTTTATTAATATCATCACGAAATTTTAAACCAGGTTGGCAATCAATTATCAACTGAGAATCGATTACCATCGATTAGAAAAAATCGA